>CAXAMN010024806.1:883562-964635 GCA_963970005.1 Durusdinium trenchii
GCTTTTGGCTTTTGGTGGCTTTTGGCTTTTGGTGGCTTTTGGCTTTCGGCGGCTTCTGGCTTTTGCCGGGTGTTGGCTTTTGGTGGCTTTTGGCTTTTGGCGGCTTTTGTTCGGAGGGATGTTTTCATATTGATCACTAGCTTCTGTTGACGTATCGGCTCTACAGCGGACTTGCCACGAAGTGCTGTGCCTGCCACGAAATCTGCACCTCGAGGTTCACACAGTGCTGTGCCTGCCACGGAAACCGGTATGTGACAGCGCTACACGAAAAAAAAATCCCAAAAAGAGGCAAAAAGAATCCAAAAAAAGATCGTCAGCCGTTATTGGACACCCCGAATCACCTCTAAGGGGCCATGAATAGACACCCTTTAGGGTGTCCTGGTATGGAAAATAAATCTTTAAAGCCACTCCTCCTCTCTGGGACTGCCAAAGCGTCGACTTTTCAAGTGACCTAAGGAATTCTCCTTCGAAGTTTGGCCCCCGAAGGAGAAAGAAGCAGGGTACCCCAATCCAAAAAGAGGAACACCCACTGATTGTAGAGTTTTGTTATCTTTCAGGGGGGGGGCATGCCGCGAAAACTGAAAGATGTGCTCATAGGTGCCCCCCGAAGAAAGCACCTCCAGGTCCTAACGAAGCCGATTGTAGTGATGGGCCTCAAGGAAGGTGGGTGGTTCCACATGGTCCTCAGATCGCAGCTCCGCGAGGCCTTTGGTTCATCATCGGAGGCTTATTGGAGTGCTTTGGATTGTGGAGCAAGAAGCTACTAGGGGCTTCTGGCCTTACTACTAGCAACAAGGACGCTACGTTCGGAGCAAAGGGCATCGCTACGAACGGAGCGTTCGGACGCTACTGGTCCAAGATGGAACACCTGTTCATCTTGATGGTGCCATTCATTTTGAATGGAAGCTGATCGAGTTTACGTCTCTACGTTGTTCATGCTTTTGCTCTGAACATGGTGATCGGTGGTTGGCTCTTCGTGGGTGAATCTCAAGTTCAGAGGTCGCAACTCAAATCACTTAAGGCCAATCAGATGTACTGAAAGGCTTCGATCTGCGTCGAAGCATTTTTCAACTCCTGTAGGCGAGGAGCGATGGTCCATTGATGGTGATGGATGTCCAAGACACGGTCAAAAACCTTGAAGCCTTTCTTCAACCAAACAGGTATCGGAAGGTGTTCGAAGTTTGTGGATTTATTTGGGAAACTGTTGTTTTGAATGATTAAATGTATCGTATACTGTACTTCCGTATGACTCCTCAAGTGCCTAAGGACCCATGAGGAGCCCAAGTAACGCGAGCCTATACAAGCTGCAAGCCGCTACCACCCAGACGCTCCAAACAGCTCTTGGTCCCTCAAAACGCTAGGGATTTGAGGGTCCGGACCCCTACTCAGGAGGGTCCGGCCCCTACTTAGGAGGGTCCATGAGCGTCTGGGCAAGAAAAAGGACCGACTCAGGTCCCTCCCAACGATGGGCATCGTGACACTGATCGTGCTCACTTTGGTCTATGCACTGGCCATTTGCCTCACCACGACGGTCGCTGGGGAGCCCTTGTTGCTGTCCTTTTGGAACCACGGGCCGATGTACACCGGTTCCTTGACCGCGACGCCGGGGAGGACGGAGCGCCGGCCTTCTGGGGAGAAGAGTTCGAGAGTGTTCGAGATATGATCTCCCAACAATTCACGTAATATATATTGTACTATGATTTATATATTGCAAGTATTACGGTACTATTCCTAAGAAATTGTTTTTGTTATTCAAGTAACAACCATGACCGGGCACTGTTACATACTAGTTACAGGGAATGGCACATACCCAACAAGGAACCATTTCTTTTGTTGGTTGGTTTTTTAGGGGCCCGTTTTACGTTGCAGTCTTGCTTGAACTGTAGGATAGTTGTGATTATGATATGTTTATGAATGTGTATGATGTTTTAAGGGTCAACATGGGCGAATATTCCATACATATGCATTGTTGGGGATGTGTATTTCAACACTTCCCGGCACTGGCAGAGAGATACATTTGTGGTGTGGATGTGTAGGAAACCACCCAGGATCGCAAGCTCCTTTTGCTGCCGGTGTGAACCATCCGCTGCCCTGAAGTGAAACAATATGAATCAATGGTGTTAAGCACAGGCACTTGTTTTGATCCACACTCCCCGCTACTCATCGACCAGCCACACTGGCTGTCCATTTCTTTTTTCCAACTTCTTGGGGGGGCGACGGGTGAGGACCATCGACGTGTTACACCCTAGGGATCCAGTCGTACCGAACCTCAGAAGACACGACTGGACCCTCCTGACACCTATAGAACAGTGTCGAACACATCACCTTCTCAGAGGGTGGCAGTGGCCTAGGGACAGGGATGGTCCCAAGGATCCGAAGCTCCCGCCGAAAGGGCGAACCACGTACATGAAGGGGAACCAGGGCTCGCCTGTGCTGCATCTTAGAGCCTATGTATATACTATATGTTTGCTATATAGCGAATCTTTAGATATCAACATCATAAAGCATAATATATTCTATATCATGTCTATCTATACCAGGACCCTCCAAAAAGTGTTGTCGTGGGACCCGAACAGGTGGTGGTTGCTGGGCACCGAACTTGGAAACACAGGAAACACCTCTTGGAGGGTGGTAGTTGATGCGCATAACAAAACAAACATATATGATGTGTATATATGATGTGTATCTCTGTGTGTCATTGTGGATAGAAATCAAGCCTGCAGCTCTGTGTGGCACCTTCACTGCTTCACTTCACCCCGCCCACCGCCCGCAGCCACCGCAGCCACCGCAGCCATCGCACCGCTCAGGAACCGTCGGCCGCTCAATGCTGACGGTGCTACAGGTCGCCACATTGGATGGCTGGAGCGATTTGATCGCTCGGCCCATGTCACGAGACCGAGGATTTGGTTCGTTTCGTGTGCTTTTTTTTGCTGGCATCGATGGACGTATTTGCACGGGTGATTGGGTGGGGGGGGGGGGTGGGGTGGAAGATTTGTGGTAGGGATGGAACGGCGAGCGTAGAGGTTTCTTTGTGCTGGTTTTCGGCCTATTTAGTTGATTTAGTTGGGGTGAAGGAGGGGTCGAGACGGAATGGTTGCAATCAGAGACAGCATGCTATGGAGCTGTTGCTCCCTTTATGTGTTGTGGCGCGTTCGGGTGTGTTGGCCATGCAGGTATTACGTGGTATAACAACTGGGTGTGCCAGGCGTGTGACCTGGGATCCCCATCGAGAAACCAGGACCTTCAAAGTGACTGTCCTTGAGATCCTAGAATGAGGTCACAGACAGAGACTCCAAAGAGGTCACCTATAGAGTCTCCAAAGAGGTCACGAACTGAAGGTCCTGGAAGGTTTGGGTGTATTTCTTCAGTCTCCCTACACCTCCAGGAGGTTCCTCCTCAGGTTTGGTATGACTGGACCCGACTGGATGGCACCCGGGCCCCGGTCGTCCCGATCGCCGATCGCCGATAGGTTAGTCGGTCCTTCCGGTCGAGCTTCACCTCAGGTGGGATTGGTCGCCTTTTGCCATGGTGATCTTGATCCTCACGGTTCCTTGGAGCACCGCTCAACAGGTCTCCTCGTTCGGCTCGGCTCAGGAAGGCTCGTTCGCCGCCGATCCGAGACGACCGGATGCATCGGTCGTGCGACATGGAGGTAGAATGCACACGTATCGATTTGAGAAACATCGTTTGGCGATACTAAAAGATCCTGAGTAAAGAAATGCCGTTACATCTATAGTCTATAGTACAATTTTACCTCTTGTGCCAAGCACGAGCGGCGTCATAGAGTCATACATGTTCTATAATCATGTTTATAGAATAACATGTGTTTGTTTGTTTCTCATTGTGTTCCTCCTGTTTGCATGGCGTCACTCGTTGAAATAGGGGTGTTAGGTGGGCCTGGAAGGACGACCATCAGATCCAGCGTGGCAGCTTCGTCCTCGTGATCCAGCGGGCGCTCTGCGGCGCGAAGTGCCGGCGCGAAGTGCCCGAAACGAAGTGAGGTCATCTTGTTAAACTTTGGCACCTTCAACATTTTGGTGGCCATTATGATTGAGCGCATCGTGACCATGGCCACAGACACCAAGGAGAGAGAGAGAGAGAGAGAGAGAGAACTCACGTGGAGGGGGGAACCGTGTCCTTGCATTTATAGGATTCCAAGCTGCAAGCCGTATTCAGGACATGTTCGCTGTCAACGTTCCTCAAAACTCCACCTCGTTACAACATACTTCAATCCTCCCCGCACCCACTGCAAAATCACCGAACTGAAACGGGGGCTATAGGCCAGGAGCCCTGAACAAAACGTCCGAAGGGGGGGCACCATGGTAGGGTGGTATACTGGTATAGATGGTGGAAACGCGCACGTTTGATGCAATCAGCTATAATCAAAGGCCTGAATGGGCCATGTGATGACCATGTGATGATCCCTAATGACTGGGAGCGGCATGGAGCGACCGGACGACGGCTTCCGACGGACGGTCGCGGTCGTAGGAAGCCAACGCTCGCTTTCTGGCCACGACGGAGCGACTTGGGCCGTGGACGCTGCCCGTGGGACGACTCGGTCAATGACCCGGGTGTGCGGCACCACTGATAGATTTGGGGTACCACGAAGTAAATATATATATATATATGTGCAGTATATATAAAAATATGTATAGAAGTTTAAGAAAATTATATATGATGTATGTAACATTTTAGAATGCACCAGGAAAGGAGCAATTAGAGAGTGGCACACCCAGCAGTACAAAAGCATACAAAAGCATTTTTCATGCAGGCACTTAGTTATATATTGCATGACAACGAGTTCACACATTTGTACACTAAAAGACTGACGACGTACCAAAAAAGATCCACAAAGCCTGCATATTGAAAGGTCTTGGACACTGAGCTTACTTTCCCGAGGGTTGAACATTACTTGAGAACACCTTTCAGTCCAAGCATAGGCATAGGTGGGTTATACTAAGCTTGATGGACCTTTCATCCGGAAACTGCTGTGTGCACTTGCTGCCAGAACTTGGGACGCCCCTCTTCTCCCTGTTCTCCCATTGGGATCACCACGGATCACCGCCAGGTACCACCTCCTCAGAGCCGTAGTGCTACATTCCCCGTGGTTCCCCTGCACCATGCCATGCAGCCCCCCAACATATATCTGTTGATGAGGGCTATGAGTCAACTATACTGCAAGACATTGGTAAATGTATTAGGAGCGTTCTGAACGTATACACCCCAAAAACTTGTGTGTATGTGCATGTATTGCATCTTCCCTTTGCAGTGTCCATTGCATGGGCTTTTTGTGTCGCTCAACTGAGGCAAATGATTATCCAGGAGCTTGCAACCCTCTTCCACCGCTCTGATGAGGACAAATCTTGCTGTCTATCGCACATGGAATGTGGAATGGACTGATTTGCTGCTAAAACAGCCTAAAGCCAGTCTCCGCTACAATCAGTTTTTTTTTCCTTTATGTTTCTTCCACTTCCACGTCTTACCTGGATGGTACCCGTTCGACCCCTTCGACCGACGCCATGGAAGACCCGGTGCGTTCGGATGGACCGGTGGACGCGTCGGCACCTGGGCGGCGGCGTCGAGGACGGGAGTGGAAACCTCTCGTTGAAGGAGTTCAAGAAGCTCATCAGGCCGGTGGAAGCGGAGTGCGCGGCGATGGTGAAAGATAAGATGTAGAAAATGGAGTGACTGTAGGTTGAAAAATTGGTCGGTAGATATGTCAAAATATATATAATATACTTACAAACTGTCTATTGTTAAAACTTACGTATTTGTAACTAATGATATATGCATAAATCAGAGTAAGAGATACATAGGACACTCCACAAGTGCACTTTTCCTGCCGTTCTGCTAAATACCACAAATTCCAGCTGTGTATTGTCCTAACATGCTGTTACAATTTCAAGTTTGTCATGTTCGCATAGTTTGCCAAACACAGGGCTCAGCAATCGCCGATGTTTGGTCAAGGAAAGCCACCATGTCAATCCGCTTGTTTAATGTTTGAATTCCAGGACCTTCCAACAGGTGTTTCTTGGACACCCCTTAACCTCTAAGAGGATATTCATAGACACCTCTTGGAAGGTCCTGGTTGAGGTGCTTTTCACTAGAGCACCGAACTGCACGCAGTGCGACTTCGTGCGCATTGAGATAGCTGGTGAACTCACCCACCCCGCCCGTTTGACCGACCGACCTCGGAGTGTACCCCGCAACCAAAACGCCCCAAAACCTCCGGAACGTCAGGCAGCCGAACTTGATTGGCAAGCTCTCACTGCTGGGACTGAAAGTCAACGAGGCGGAGGAGCTCTTCCACCTCCTAGACGCCGATGCCAGCGGGGAGGCGACGGGGGGGACGGTGACTGCTTTCAAAGTCCGGACCTTCTCCACCGAAACGCAGGGTTCCGGACCCGGTGCCCAAACCCTATGTGTTGGTGTTTGGGGGGCCCGGATTCTGAGGGAAAAAGCATATCGACATGGCTAAATGGACTGATAATGGCTGATCTCCAACTTGGAAGAGCTTTCTTCAATCCACCAAATGTGAACAGATTGTTTCTTGATGTTTCTTGGTGTCTTTTAATTATGTGTTTGTTTATGTTTGTTTACTGGTGTGACGGGCCACCAACTGGGATTATTCGTGGATGCCCCGTGTCGTGTTGCCTCTTGCTTCACTCGCAGGTCACGGGGGGAGGAGTTGATCCAAGGAATTCAGTCGCGGGGCCTTGACTGGGAGGGGACGAGTGAACGCGTGAAGCAAAGGGGCGGACGTGTGAAGATGAGGGTGAGGTACTTGCCCTAGGGCTCCTGGCCCATCTCCTCAGAAGGTGGTTAGACCCCCCCTGGCACCCACCCCAATCACCGTACCTCAGGAGGTGGTTGGAGCCCTAGGGTTGAGCAGTGGCCATGGCAAAGCCAACGAATGATATAGTGGGGAGTCCAACGTATACCAGTGATTAATGTAGATTTATTAAACCCGCCATATGAAGAGCATTTCCAATTCAATTGGGAGGTTTAGTAATCAAGAGTCCACATTATTCTAGCAAGGCTTTTTGACAGGTCACCTATGTGTGACACCCCGGAGCGAATTCTGATGATCATTTTGCATGCGGACCAAGTGTGAACACGCCCGAACACGCCCGAACGCAGGAGGTATCAAAGAAGGAAAGGTGATAAGCAACTCTTACAAATAGAAGCCCAAGGGAGATGTGCTGCCAGTTTGCCCATAGATGTTAGGCATTGTCATTGTCAGGCAATGTTTCATGTCAGGAAATTGTATTGGAATAGGACAATTTACATAGAATCTACAAATAGATTCGACCCACCTACAGTCACGAAACTTGCCATAATGCTTATCGTCCATTAGTTGCCTCCTCTTGCCAAATGGTTGATGAAGGGAATTTCTTGTCACACGTGAAGGTTGACAATGTATCATATTGTATCATATCATGCTCACCGTGGCCAAAGCAAGGGCCACCTGGATGGGAAGCTATCCTGCTCCGCAATTTAATGCTTGGTTTTGTTGTTGCTTTTCGCTTAGTGCTCAAAACGAGCTGCAGAAGATGACGCCACCTCAACTCTCAGTTACTAGTTTCTGTATTTTTGTTGATTGCCACAAGCACACCAGTCACCAGGTTTGATCCGGCTGGTCAGCTGAGGCGTTTGAAGGGGCCTGCGAAGGGGCAGGAGCCTGTAGCAGTCGAAGTCGCAGTGTCGCAGTGTAGCAGTGTAGCCTGTTGGCTGGGCCGATGCTGCTCCTTGAGGTTCGATCAAGTTTGATCAATTTTGATCCATAAGAAGCTTCCTTACAGGTTGTTGGAGTATGTTGGAGTGACCAACCCCGAGAAAACAAGCCTCTCGAGCTGCCATTCAAGTGAACATGAATGTTCAATTAAACTAAACGGAGGAAAGCCTGGCCCATCAGTGTTGAAGAAGTCTCAAATCACAAAACACTTTTTGTTTCCCAGATTCTACGGCTCGAGTGGTCACCCATGCGCAGGACATGGTCTATCTCATTAGCGTCGTGCAGAAGGACTGAGCCTTTGTGCCCGGCGGGAGCGGGTCCGATCTCTGTCGAGAGTGGATGGTGGTTCAACGGCGTCCGGGAAAAGAGGCCCGGATGGGAACGTCGCAGACTCAGCACGTTGGAGACTGGATTCATCGATGCAGCACGTTGGCAGAAGAGATGTTGGAGACGTCGCCTAGGTTGAAAAACCACGAAACGACCACAACCTGTGCAAGCCTGATGAATTGATGTTCCCGATTTTCTAGATGCCTAAGCTAGCTGCTTCCGAGGGAGGGACTTCGCCAGAGGAATCCATATATTTCCCTTCTAATAGGGAGACCATTCGGAGCTCTGTATACTGCCCGTGCGGGGAGTGTCTCTTCATCGACGTTGGTGAGGAACATTGGAGAGCCGGTTGCTTCGTTCAGCTCCTCCGGCGGGTGAACCAGAAGGCGGATGAGATCCAGGCACGACCCGCACGACCCGCGGCTTGACGGATGATCCTGATCACCGCTTCTGACATCATTTCTGCAGATGAACAAGGACCCTGAATAATTAAACTATGGATACCCATGGAAGATATGGAAGACCAATCTTTCTCTAGAACCTGGTGGTTTTTGAGAGTCACTTTGGATTTGCGGGAGGGTAAGGAATTCATACAAAGGAAACCTGAAGAATGCTTACAGAAATCCCAAATCTTCTGAAATGCTGCAGAGCTTTCAGACACAAAGGGGTGAACTCGGTGAACTGTATCAATGCCATGTCCAACTGCCATGGGACGCCTCGATGTGTCGTTGGGGCCCCCAGGCTCTGGTGTTGTTGGTTTTCTTCGATTCACCTCTCGAGTTCTCTTCATTTTCGGTGTGAAATGCCAGGGTCGGTGCCATGGCCAGGGTCCTTTGGTGCCATGAGCACCATGAGCCACAGCCAATCACAGCCGTCGCAGCGCCTCCCAAGCAGGTCAGGCTCAACCATGTGGGCGCCTGGGCGGGAGAAAGCTCTTTTGCCGTGACACAGGTGTGGCCGGTTTCCAGAAAGAACTTGGACTGAATCCATGGGTTTTTTGCCTACATGGATGGCTGGTTTTCATGTTTTCATAGAGCGTCAGCAAACCAGTCCCAATGAGTGTTCGATGGATCGAGTTATGGCCTGCCGACGGTCCCTAACACCCAGAGTAACACCCAGGAGTCCAAGGTTTGACCATGTCACGACTGTGAACCTGAGAGCTATGCCCGAGGATGCATTCGGAGCATGATCTGGACATGATCTGGCTGAGACCGAATTAGATCTATGATCTAGTCCACAAGTATTCCTTTGCCAAATCCCAGAATATCCGGTCAGGGTGGCATAGGGCTTGTGCCAGAAGCAGCCCAAACTGGCACAGCCAGCGGAATTTTGACCTCACATTGACAACAGGTACAGTGGATCGTGACCCACCTGCCTTACGCTTCCAAACCCTTGAGATTCGTAGGGTCCGAAACCCAGAGGTTGCATTGCAAACCTAGGTTTTTTTTGTAGATATATAGCTGGGGCTGCCCGGGGCTTTTGTTGATTCTAACTAGGGTTTGAAGGGGCTGGTATTCTTTTACAGATTCATACAGATTATACTATATCAATTCTACAGGCATACTCGCATGGTTCCAAAAAGCTATATTAGCAACCCACGGGCCAAAAGGAACAGTACAAGCATTTTGAACATGGTTGACCTGGTGCTGTAGTCTCAAACCCTCAGTTCAACCCTTGGTTGTTTGGTAAAGACTATCAAATCAATGCTGGAGCAAGAATCCACCCCAGGTGCCGAAGACTCGCTCTTAGGTGCCCGGCTCTCGCGAGAAGCTGGCAGGGTTCGCAATGCCGATCGCTACTGGGAACACCTGCAGGTGCAGGCGAGCGCAGGATCGATGCCGCAGCAGCTGGTCCACGGATCTTCCCCCGGTCACCGGGCTCCTCCCCCTAAGTGTCAAGAGTAGATGGCACTGGTACGTTGTCTCGAGGGGGGTCAAAAGAACCTCTTGGATTTCCCGGATGGAAAAAGAACCTCTTGGGTTTGTGCCATCTACTCTGAAAGCACTGTACCCGGAATCTTCCAGAAGAATACTCCCGTACATCGAAGGAGTTCACCTCGCGGAACCACACCGGGTTGGCACCCGGTTGGGAAACCGGAACCCCGACAACTTCGAGGTTCAGCGGCGACGTGCCGGGCCCTGCAGGGTCCTGCAGAGCCCTGCAGGGGCGTGCCGGGCCTGGTCAGTGAAATTTCTCAGACAGGAGCCTGTCGGTGTGGAAGAAACATGGAGAAGCAGCCGTGTTGCCACCCGAGCACCTGCCAAGGTTGGAACTCTCAAAAAGATGTAACATGTCTACAGCATAGACATCTATCTCGTTCCTGGTTTGGAACAAGTACGTATAAGTACACATATATAATATAGTTAATTTTTAGTTATATAACACACCTATACATATACACTATCACTATATATATGTATACAATTATTCCTAATTTTCCTCAAGTAGGTGGGACAAGACCAACACCATCCAACACCCTGGAAGACCCAGCCGTTTGATCTCACCTTGGTCCATCGGCATCGGCATCGTCGACCACGAGAGGCGAAGAACCGTGACTCCGTCATCGCGGAGATGGATCAGAAGCGCTTCAGCCAGTACCCGGTGCTAACCCAGGCAGCGTTTCATCTGGTTTCTGTTGTCTCATGTGGTCTCGGATCACTTGACTGAAGTCTTCTGGTGCAGCCGCAGCGCCGTTGGGAGGCCCAATAGCTAGACCGGTCTCCTCTGGTCTGCGTGTAGGAGCTTCTTCACATATGGTGGCCAACCCAAACAGAACAGCTTTCCCCCCCCCCAAGGGCTCCAATCCTATCCTCAGGTGGTTAGACCCTCCACACCGACCCTGAGACTGCAGTTAAGTGCAAGCACTCCATCCGAACCCCCCTATCCAGACCGGGTTCCCAGCGAACCCCACGGTCGTGAAGGACTCCGAGAGTGAGAAACCGAGTGGTTTCGGGGCATCAGCAGCCCCTGCTCACTGACCAAGCTCGGGGCCAGGGATTTTTTTGCTGGGAAGGTTTGTTACAGGCTCGGTGTCCTATCCCCATAATTGTTGCCTATCACTGGGAAGGGAAATGCACTCAGAGGCTGGGGTTCCAACGACCTTTGCTGGAACGGAGCCATGCCATGGCCAGCACGATAGTTGATAAATGCGACTTGAAGGAGGAGCCACTCTTAGTGGGTGGAGGAACACCTTGTTTTATCTTGCTTATTCATACCCCATGCTCAGTGTTTCCTCACAAGACCAAAAACGCTGGCTGCTTTCCTATATAATCCAGGTACCTAAGATATAGATGCTTCTAGATCGATGAGCTGGATAGACTGTCAACCATTTTTCGCATGGACCGGTGGAAGACTTCGTGCAGGCGCAGGTGAAGATGAAGGGAGTTCCTTGACGTCCGACTTGATGCGCGAGTTGGGGGGGGGCGAGGCAGTGGCAGAATCCGAACTGGAAGAATTGCAGTTCCATGGATGGCTGGTCTTGAGATGTTTATTCAGGCTTAATCAGGGTCAATGTAGGTCAAGATTCATGGATTAGTTGGGGAACCTTCATTCCTTCCCGTCTAAATGCGCAAAGCGTCGCCTGCGACTTTTTTTCGACTGAAACCCAGCGCTTGTACGCTAGCCTTTAGGGATCCACTCGCACCTTCGCTGGACCGTTCTGGACCCTTCTGGCTTCGAAGAACCGCTGGAATCCGCTAAAGAATCTCATCACCTTCTCAAAAGTTCTCAAAGGGCAGCGGATCCACGGGGAGTGTGCCATCCCTATAGGATCCTATAGGGATCCACATACCCTGTGTTATGTAGGTGCCAGGAGGGTCCAGTCGTACCTTCTGAGGTTCGGGACGACCGGATCCCGAGCACATTGATGTTCCATTGTGCAAATTCATGCACTTTCACCGGTCCTTTGGAATACGCGGCCCGGCTCAGGCAGATGAGTTGGATAACAATTTGCTCGAGTGAGGAATTTGGCGTTTTTTTCCTCCGCAGGAGGGTCGACGAAAGTGGCGAGTGCCAGAGGGTCGATAAAAGGGCGCAGTCATATTGTGCAGACAAATCATGCAGCTACCTTCCAGTCCGGAAAGTGGTGCTACTAGTTTTCGTTATTGAAGCATAATTACTGAAGGCCAAGACTGTGTACAGTTTTTTTTGTTTTGATGTAGACTTCTTCAATCATTTCACGCTGAAATTGCTGAAGTTTAGGAAGAACCCTGAGACATGCAAGAAATTCAGAATGTCCGAAAACTGTGCACTTGGTCACCGGTCAGACAAATGTAACATTTCAACAACAATCTTACACTTGGAGCTCGAACGTCAATTTGCATGGGATATTTTGTACGCGAAGCCGCCTTCAATCAGCACCACCTTGTTTCTCCGGAAATCTCTTGGTGGATCTGCTGGGGCAGCGTTATTATTTTCAGACACGAGTTGCGGGTCTCGACTCTCCTGTGAGATGGCACATGATGACACGAAGTACTTTCTCAGCACAAAGTGAATGAGTGTAAATGTCCAGATGTGCTGGGAAGCGGCCGTAGTCGAGCACAACGAGGATCGGGAGAAGACGCAGTCAGACAGGGGAGTTTTCCGGACCCAAACACCAACTCTTTGTTTTACATGGTTTCAATAAGTAGATGGGGGTCCACATCAACCACCTAAACTTGGAGGATTGTGCCATCTATAGTAAGATATAGTAAGTGTTGAGCATGTGCAAGTACTTGGGCAAATCCAAGATTGAAGAGTTCCTCGTCAGGGTTGGCGGGGCTTTTGAGGCGCACCGCTGGCCGCAAGAACTCGAGCGCGCAGCAACTCGCGCAGCATGTGCCCCGTGAAGAGCATGGCGGCAGACTCACACATCGTCAACCTTCAGTGACTCAAAGAGGGCTGAACTCTTGACTATACCCTGGAAGTCGAAGACCATTTTCATGGCTGATCTGGTTTTGCAATATCATGTGAAAATCCTATAGTAAGATTAGTAAGTAACCTTTAAATCCAATGGTGCTTCGACTTCTAGGATATATAGCAGACGTGCGCTTCGGAGGGGACGGACGACGTTCGCGACCCGAGCGGCTAAGCACTGCACCGTGGGGGTCCAGTGCTTCACCACGTGAAGTGGCGGAGGGATTTGGGGCCATGAGCGACCTTTGGGACGTTCCGCATGTCCTTGTCATTTACGTTGAACTGACACCATGTCCCTGGATGAACCAGTGATGAACCATGAGCGTCAAGTAATGAGGACTAGTTGAACAAGTTAAGCAAAACGTATCAACAAGTGCCCCATAGTTTTTGCCTAGCATGTCCTGTTCTTTAGATCACTTCATTGTGGACGTCTCTTTGTTTTCAGCGTGTCCTTTCCAGGAAGGCCCTTTGTGGAGCGCACACATGCCCGTCAACTGGGCTCATTCCCCAACAACCGACTGAAGGGACTGGTAGAGGACTCCTGATTGGCCAGGATGGCCGCGGGTGGGACTGACAAGTTTCGGGGGTTGGTGGCAGGTGGACACGAGTCGTATTGACCGCCCCCACAAAACGACGGTATTACACTCTGAAAGAATCATGCCTACGTGGATGGCATGGCCGCGATATGCCGCGATGTTGGATGATCCCGAAGACCACTGGGTCTTCGTGCCATCCACTTCCTGGCTTTGCCCAGTTTCCTTGCCATTCCCAGTGGATGCCAGCTATATAGACTGTTTAGTAGACTGTTTCAGAAACCAGTGTTTGTTGATGGTTTTCTACTTTGGAACCTCTGGGGCTACTCCCAGCGAACGTTCGTGGGTTGCCTGCCTGGATCTGGGATTTGCTTCCCTCAATTCCGACACCGCGCTACTAGTAGCTCCTGGCATCGCTATACTAATTCTTAGGAGCAAAGGGCAAAGCTACTACCGCTACTAGTAGCTTCTGGCATTACTACTAGTAACAAGGAGCTACGAGTAACAAGGTGCATCGCTACTAGGAACAAGTGCATCGCTGCTAGTAGCTCCTGGCCTTCTTGAGGCCTCGGTTTCGGGACGCTCAGAAGTTCGCCGATGGGGAGGCCTAAACGATCCGAAACCCGCCACCGCTGAGTCGCGAACCGTGGCAGGAAGAGAGTTCGTTGGCTTTGGAATTAGTATGTGTTTATAGCGTCCTTGCTCCTAGTAGCGATGCCCTTTGTTACTAGTAGCCTTGTTACTAGTAGCGATGGCCTGCTACTAGTAGCGCTGCACCATTCCCAGGATTTGGTTGTTCCTTTAATTTTGATGTATATGAACTTGGCGCAGGTATCGAAGGCCACTGCCAAGACCCTGTGATGAAAGAGAGAATGGAGACGCTGACACTTTGTGCCACATTGTCAACCCCTACAATTCTGGTTTTGCTTAGGGTGATGTTGGTGTTTTTTCCCTATGGGTAAATCCATGTAAATCTTCTTTTGGTGATGGTTTCTTCCCTTAAGCAAATCCAAGTAGTTCGGTCTTATGGGAGGAATCTTCACCAGCGGGGCAAAGACCCGTTGAAAGTGCCTGGTCAGTAATGATCCAGCCCCAGAGAATCGATCTATGGAAGACATACTTAGATTGGGTACCTGAGACCACTCCAATTGGATTCCATACCATGTAATATATTATATAGCCATGTATGGAATATAAACCTGCAAGCTCGGACACTCCTGTCCGGGAAGGCGGTTTTCCACATCCGATGGTTTGAAGAGGTAGATCTTTGCACCACTGGTGATTAGAACACATTCTGAATGGCATGGGCACGGGAAGGCCCCCCAGGCTCTAGTTCGGAACGTCGTTTCGTCCAGCTCCATTTCAACATGTTGTTGACCTGCCTGAACAGGCAGGCAACGATGTTGTGCATCCGCCGGGTAAGTTTAAAGTATTTCCCGTAACATCATCCCAGTGGATCCCGATTGCTCTCTAAGAAGGTAATCTGGGCTCAATGGATCTCCAGGGCATAATGGCACCAGCTTTTCTGTTAACACGTTAGAGAAACATGGTTTGCCTCAACCCTCGTACGCCATCCAACCAAAAGTTTCGTCTTTAAAACAACCGATCTGGCTCAGTGGCGGCTCATTTGCAGATCTGGCCAGATCGGATGGGTTGGAAGTGTATCTCTTGGGTTTGTCCCAATATATACCCGTAACAGTTGGTAAACAACCAAAAGGTCTGCAACCAGGCCCCATCATCATCATCATCATCATAATCCACTAGGCCCTGGCAATAGTATACCCAACGTATAGTTGTTTCATGTTGTTTTGGTATAGTATAGTATGTATGTTAACTATACAATATATATATATATATCTATGTTTTTTTTCCGACGTGACTAGTATAGTTTGTTCCCATGGTGTGAGCATAAGAGATGAGATGTTGTTTTACGTATGGTTGTTTGCTCTCCAGAGATCCAGCGTCAGCGGCTGGGACCCTTCCAACAGCCTCTCTCAGACCAAGACGTACCGGTCAGACCTGCTGCAATGTCCGTCGAGGAGTTCCCATCCCAGGAAACCTGGTTTTTGCTTCAGGTGATCTCTATGTTCCCCTTTGGGGAATAGGTTCTATATTTCACAGTTCCTTAAGCCAGTCCAAAACACACACGGCCCATCCTCACCACTGCTGGCAGGCCAACATCATGGTCGCCACAGAGTTTGGTGGACGTGGCATTGATTGGCACGAGGAGCGCGGGGCAATTGGTCGCAGCTGCAGAGCGACTTGACACATGTTCCCCTTGCAAGCCCGCACCCAGTGACAGTTGTGTGTGTTTTTAATTCGAGTTCATCCTGCAAAAAAAAACAAAACGCCTTACTTAAAGGCAACTTCGATCCTTCTATGAAACATTTTGTCGCCTGGAATTGCCCTGCGTGCAGATACATGTTTGATACACAATAAACATATATATATATATATATATACACGTAATACTTATCACCATAGCACACCCAATAACCGAACAGAATCGAACATTAGAACATGTTATATATATATCTAACACATACTTTAAGTAACTATCTTTCATGGGTGCCCCACTCTCAAACCCCCAAGGGCACTGGGTGCACCAGGTGGATCATGTCATCAACTTTCAGATGCCCACAGGCGCACCTGTTCAGCGTGTTCCGTTCGGCCTGACCGGGGGGGGGGTCCACGGGGTCCACGACTCCCCAAGACTCCACGGTACTCACCTTGAGTAGATGGTACAGACCCCCAAGGTCGGTGGTTGAGATGGACCCCCATCTGTCTAAGACATGTAGGGGTTCTAGATGGTTCTAGTGGTCTGTGCCATCTACTCTGGAACCAGTGTAGGTGCCATCATGGGGTCTGTGCTATCTGAAAACCATGGGCCGTCCGTCTACCTATGTGTGTGTGTGGAATAATTTTTTGGTGGAAATTATTCCGGTATGTGGAGACGGGTCAGAATAATATTCTGAAATGATGTCCAACCCCCCCAGAATAATAAAGAAATTATTCCACCCGGGGGGGGGTAGCCAAAATGGATGAAGGCACGGCCCATTGAAAACCACCGTAGGTATGAACCGATCAGGCCGGGGGGTGGTGCCAGGGGGGTCTTGGCGGCTGCGGCAGACAGATTCCAGTCCGGAGCGTATGGGTTCACTTGGGAATTCAACGATGAAGAACATGAAGAAATGGGCTTTTCCAGCTGGATGGCAGGTATGGGACTGCTTGTTTTAGGATGTTTTCCCTTATCGGGCGGGAAAGAGGAAAAGACATAGTCAGGGGGGTCGATAGAGTCGATCAACCACCCGACCTGGGTGGTGCTGGAACTTTGGACACATTGCGTTCTTGAGTGCCTTCTTTGAAGCAAATACGTGCGTATATATATATATATATAGATGCCATACTAGATAGATGGAGATGCTCTTCGTGGATAAGTTGAGCGGCAAGCTACCGACTTGCTGCAACAACTTGGTGTGAAGAACAAGTGAGAGCCAGTGATTGGCAGTGTGTGCGAGGCTTTCTTGGCACCAGCACCAGCCGCGATGCTCGCTGTGTGACGTTTGATTGCCTGTTGGTGCAACGAAACTCTGTGCCATGACCGTGCATGGAGTACGGTGACTTTAGTGATGCAGGCGACTCCTGCTTCCCGCTGCAGCCACCTGTGCACACCTTGTTTTGTCCAGGTTGTGCACGAAGGCTTAGCTGAGATTGGACCTGGGCGGCATTGGGCTGCCCTGTGGAGTGAGTGAGTGAATGAGTGAATGGAATGGATTAGCTAGCTTGAATCACGTTCCTGCCCTCATCAATGCTATACCTTACGATGGTTTTGGTACTACGCGCCACACCTGATGTATTCAATGTTTGACGTGACGTCTAGCCCCAATCGTATGAATGAGCTGCTTCAATCCGGGTTTCGTGGGCGTTTTGCTTGATTCATCAATCGTGCCAGCATAGGACACGGAGACAGGACCAGCCCACCGTTCGCCCGGGGCTGGTCCTGTCCGTGCCAAACTCATGTTGAGGACGAAGTTCCAGGGGTTCACCCTTGGCCACGCCTTCTGAAGCTTCTAAGCCTTCGTGAAGCCCAGCGCCCGTTGGGCCGACTCAAATGTCCACGACGGGTTGTGCGGTCATACCTGCAAGTCGCAACCTAGTCTGATGATCTATAGAGATGAACTTAGTCGCTTCGAACTGCTTCCTGTTGTTAATCCCCTACAGATTCTAGAAGAAAACTGGTGGATCTTCTCCAGGGTGTCGATGCGTCACCCATCGTCATCCGACAGGTGCTGTCGGATGGCTTCATCGAGTCGGTCGAACAGGTGTGGACGCCCAGTGACGGGAGGAGGTTTGGAAGGAAATGACCTGAGAAACGCTCGTTATTGAACTGGCCTTGAGAAACGCCCCGAGAAGTACCGTGGCCTCCTGGTATGTCTCCACGGTACTGTCACAAGATGTCCACTCTGTCGCAGACTCGCTATTGCGATAGGTGGGTGTTGGACTATTGATCCATATTGACCCTTACCTTTGTAAACTAATTGTTGCCATTCAGCCTAGAAGACATCACATGGCTTACTTGCATGTGGTCCCTCTTTTTGGGCCACCAATGACCTGCCACCTCCTAGGTCGCATGGGCAAGCGCGGTTTAGTGACGAACTTTGTGGGGAGCAAAGACCAGGCTGTTCGAGAGTCGCTTGGGCCGGATGATCAATGATAAATAATTAGTATAGTTTGGGGGTCTCATTACCTGCAGCAGTTGATAAACAATTAGCACCTTTTTTTTTGGGGGGGGGGGGAAGGCCTCAGAAACCGTCAACATCCACTGGGCTCAGGGAATGTACCCTAGAGGCACTGGGGCACTGGGGCACTTTGTATCATCTGTATCGGTTCTTCGCCGGGTGCTTTGCGAAGTCTTTGCCGGGTTGGTTGCGAAGTGTGTTGTTACAGGGAAAGCCGAGGTTTCTCAGTCGTGGCCGGTGGCAGGATAGGAACTTGATAAGCTTTCAAAACTGATGACCCTGCAGTCCTTTTCATGATGACGATTTATCAGTTCCGGCAAGCTTATAAGTACAAGCTAAGCAGCAGTTGTGTTCATTCCGCGCCCAGACCCTGGCTCAACTGATTCAAGCGCAGCTGGCCGCTGGGAAGGCCGTGGCAATGATGCGTCGACTGGGAAGGGGGTGAAAAAAGGGGGAAGGGGTCATGGCCGGGTGTGTTGGGCTGCTTCCGTTGGTGGAGTCACAGCATTATACTCTGACCCACTGGAAGTGGATGGCATAGGCCCCAGGAAGACGATTTTGCTTGGTGTTCCACGTCCATGTCAGTGAAGGGGAGTGAACGACATCAACATATCCAGCTGGTCCAGCGGACCATCAAATGCACCGGACCATGCTTTCCCAACTCATTAGCCTCACACTTCTGCCTTCTCAAGATCTACCCCCCACCTTCCCCGCGAGTCGAGAACCATCGACGCACGACCCTCACCTGGCGAATGGCGCAGGATTTGCACACGCTCTTCTCACGCAAGAGGTCGTTGTCGGGCTGCTGAGATCGCCAACGTTGGACCTCTTGGGTTGGTTGAAGAGAACATCTACACTGAGAGGCAAAGACTGTAGGTGAAAAGGATTGAAAAGGGACTTCCTGAACTTTCATCCCTCGCAGCTGTCGGGCCTGGCCTGTCGTTGCCTGTCTTGCATGGGGAGGCAGCACTGGCAGCTGGTGATAGGACATGGTAGGTACACACTTGGAGTCACTAACGTGGTCATCGAAGGGACCTTATTTCACTTCCATGATTATTCCAGGAAGGGTATTGTGTTGATGATGCTTTTGAAGACTTGGGGCACCACAGCAGAGACTTCTCGTCGCTTCTCTTGAGTGTTTTCGTTTCCAGAGTCTTTATGATTCTTGTTATCCGTGAAGGACAGGGGATGAGCCACTACGTGAGCCAATGGATGGCACTCACAGAGGAGCAACCACACACTCCGCGTGTTTTTTTACATGGCCTTGGCCCAGCTTGACCTCAAGACAGGAGCTAGATGTAGGAGACAAACAATTAAAACAACCAAACAATACATGACATGACCCACTTGCCTCGGTCCAAGTTGCTGATATGTTTGTTTATAACAATCCTCAGGCTTGTAAAACGTCCTTCGTTGGTGTACTCCTAGCAGCCACCCTCATGGTCCATCATGTTCCTTTTCTTTTTTTTCGGTTTCAGCGGTTTTTTCTCCCCAAACCACCATAGACCCCCAACGGCTTTGGGGAGAAGACACCCCCCTCCCCGTCCGTTTCCGGGGTTTCGCCCGACTCCCCAGGCGGAAGCGCTTGCGCTCGGAGACCTCGCCTTCCGAAGGCTTCACACGAAGTGGATCCTTTGGAAATAGCTTCTTGCTCCTAGTAGCGATGGCCTGTAGCTTCTAGTTACTAGAAACGCCGTGATAAGTGCCGTGATAGATAGAACAAAACGGCTCAGTCTCACTGGATTTGGTCCCTGAAAAGAGATTAGATTGGGAGTTGGAGTTTATAGAATTCAGAGGTGATGTTTGGATGCACCAAGTTACTGAGGAGGGTCCATGAGCGTTTGGGAAGGGGTAGTTGCATTTGATTTTATAGATCGATGGTGTATTTATGAGTCGACCGTCGACAGAACCAGAAATGGTAGGATGTCCGATATGGGTACGATGTCGCTCAACTGGTAAGGTACCATGATGTACCATGTGGGACCTGTTTGAGCGTACAGTATTGATGCATATAGAGAACTACGCCATATCAGAACTTAAACCCCTCCAGAGAGTTTGGCTGTTCCCAACATATTGTATACACCCTGGAAGTCCAGTCAACGACTTTAAACCAGACGCGTTTTTAGGTGACCTTTACTTCAGTGGTGCAACATATAGTTGAACCTGAACTGAACTTGCTTCGGGCCCTTTTTAGGTGGCAGGTACGCGGTGAAGGCGTGGAGCTCGTTGGACTTTCCCCCAAGGAGGTGGCAGGCACCGAGTCCAATACTCATGGTCACTCTGCCAGTCCGTCTGCCAGTCATGGACAAGTGGTTATCCGCTTGGCCAACTGAGGGCCTCAGGGCTCCGAGAATTCTCCATGTTTCTATGTGTCAACTGCCTAGGGTCGAGCTATAAGCGCTATAAGTATGGAAATGATTTCACGTGATCATTGTAGAAAAGGTCCACCAGTGGTCAACCCCATGAACATAATAGGTGGTATGTTCCGCTATTTGCTTGAGAAAGACTCATGTTGAACTGCACCAGTGGCTGTGAGAAGGCTCTTTGGTCCCAACTTCTCAAGGTGAGGTAATGATACCACTTGACAGAAGCAAGCTTAAAAACAGCAAACAACCTTTGAAACGGGCGTAGCTGGTATTTATATTGAGGAGTGAAATTCAGTGAACTCCTTGAAGTCGTCAACCTGCGCATCGAATCATCAGACAAACCGGAAACGAACATCTCCGAGCTTTGCATGTTGGAATTGACATGGATTGACATTTATACTTGTTCAAGTCGTGTGGAAAGTCAGAGTTCAAAGTCCCAACTTCCATGTTTGGTGCCCGGTGGTCCTCTCGGTTTGGCCGAAACCGTCGCCATGGACGCCCTTGCCGTTGGTGGGCGCCCACCCGCACCCGACTGGCGATCGTTGAGGTCCATTCGTACCCAGAGCAGGAAGCACGGTGGCATGAGCAGTCAGAATCAACAAAAGCAGATAGTACCATACGTATACCCTTAGCTGCCCGTATCCACATCCTATCCAAAAATCGGATGGTATGGTCCCTTGGGAGGTTGATTTCCTTTGCTGCCACTTCCATGTCTTCATACCGGAGGGTCGAGGGGTCGACCGAGAGCGGCCTTAGAGGGTTTCTCAGTCTGGGATGGATCAGCCTGTGGACGTGCGGCCCCAGACCATCCGTTCAGACCGAGTTTGGTGACACCATGTACCACGCGTCACGCGCACGTGTGTAAGGTATGGTTATGGCTTCATGATTCATTCGTTGGTGTTTTAGTACCATCCCGGAGCATTGATCACCTATCCATATAAGCAACAGGCCTATCCGGCCCAGACAGATGGTTTTGAGCGACGTCAGGAGACAGAGATCAACGCTGGAACGAAGACATGAGACTGGGCGGGGTCAGAGCCTGGGCTGGTTCCTTGGTTTAAGGACGGGTTCCTGGGTTCAGGCCTGACTCGTCATTGAGTCGAAGTGGATGGCATGGCCCTTTGGACCATGTTCCTCTAGAAACAGGTAGTTGTTCATTTAGACCTTGAGAGGCAGCGCATCTCTTCCTTTGTTCCTGGCATCTCTTAGATCTTGGGTTCAGAGCAAGGGTTTGAGCCAAGAAGCTGGGCAAGGATTTCCCTTGTGAAGCCTACTGAACAACTAGAATCCTACATTCGAACTGCATGAACGATAAAGTAGCCTAGAGGCTTGATTAATCAAACTCCCTCTTGGATTGTAAAACCTTTTTCAATATGTTTTCATATAATTATGGTTCCAGTTGAACAATCCAGCAGTGGTTTCAGAGTAGAGATGGCACAACTCTGTACATGTCAGCGGGGTTAATTTAAAACACAGCTGAAATGGGGCATGGTGCCGTCTACTCTCCATCCACTCGAATCAAGAGTCTACATGATGCCGTTTGACGTTTTGAATCAATCCGTCAACGTGGATGATGTCACTGGCCCAGCGGAAGCGTCCGAGGGTTCCCAGCAGTTCCATGTCAGAATGGTTTGGATGGTCCCATGCCATCCGACACTCCAGGTCAAGGTAGGCATAGCGAGTCACAACCTGGACACCCCAACCCTGGTAGGTTGACCATTTTGGGCAGTCTATTCTGTGACTATTCCGTGTTGGTGGTCAACCAATGGATTGGCCGGCCAGGGGTGGTGAAACCACGGTCGGCACCCGTCCGCGTTGGGGATCTAGTGGGCATATATACCCAAACCCCGCGAAAGTCGGCAGTAACTCGATGGAACTGCTGGTCTAAAGGCTTTTGGGTGGAACATGTGTGGCCTTCCTTTGTCAAAGACACCGGCAGCTTGCGTTTTGTGGATTTGGATGCCCTTGATATATCTATCTGGCTGCAGGTGCCAGATGTCATGCCCTGACTTTGCCCAATTCCGACCGAACCGGCAAAAAAAGGTGTGCGAAACGGGTCAAGTTCCTCGGGCTTCGTGTACAGGTGTTTCTGTTAAAGGCTCAAGTGGTCCACCATCTAAACAGATGTAAAGACTCTGTCCGACCTGTTCAAAATCAGAGCAAGAACTATGACAAAATGTGATTGAAATATGTTTGAAATGAAACAACCATTTATGGGAAAACAGGAAATACAATGGAATACATGTTGGTGTTCCTCATCGAACTCCGATCAAGGACCGCTGCTGTTTGCAATGCCAAGGACCGCTGCTTGGGCGCCGCTAAGGGGCCTCCGTTGGGGCGGCGCCATTTGCGCCATAGCAGCCGCCGAGAAGAAAGCGAATCGGTGGCGCCCGGGCGAACGTCAGAGAAGTCCGTTTGTGAAGTTGGGATCGCTTTGGAGAAGCTGCATGGAGCCAGGAGTTTGTTTCCAGGAGAGGACTAGGACTCTGTAGAGGAAGATCCTTGGGGAGACCTGTTGGTGTCGGTGCTCGTTTTGGATCGGCGCCATGCGTTCTTGACAGTCAAAACAAAGACATGACCAAGTGTATCAAGGAGACACTCGGGCCAATCATTTTTTTGTGTTTGTTTTGGTTCTATCATTGTGAGTAGTCTGGGTTCGTATACGTCTAGGCATTTTGTAGTATAGTATATAAATGTATGTTTCGAAACAACTGTAGCTCTTTTTGTTTGTTTGTGAAGTTACAGGTTCAAGTAGGACGATTGGCGTCCCAGTGCACAAGCCCTACAAAATGCAAATAATGAGCTGAGTCCTATGTGACCTCATGAAAGAAGTTGCATTCTAGAGTAGACAGCTACATCACCGAAAATGTTTTTGCTGGAGAAGCTGTGCCCAGCCACATATAGAAAGCAGGTCCTTTTTTGGAGATCGGGCGAAAGCCTGAGCTTGGACCTACTACGAGAAAAGACAATATTTGACTTGCTTTTAAGTGCTTTCGTTGTTTTTGATAAGGCCATTGTGCACACGAAAATCAACTTCTAGGTCGTCGGAGAAAAGAAGCCGTCGGAAATGGATTCCCGTTTGTTGGAGAAGATCACTTTCCGACAAGTTGTGACTTGCAAAAAGGAACCTTGGTCGGGCCAGTTAAAGTATAATATGTGTAACATGGCCATTTCCGCATTCAGTGTTTGTTCATCTTCAGATGTGCAAATTCGGGCCAGTCAACACATACATTAATTTTATGTGACTTATGACTTATGTGTATGTATTTATTATATATATATATAGTCATTGTTTGTTGATTATTTTCAGGGTTTGGGGGTGTGAGAGGCATTCTATAGAAAAATTATTAGGTTGGTCTATGCATTTTCTAGTCACAAAGCCCACGTCCCACAAAAAACCTGCCCAACATCACCTTTGATATTTTAACGACGATCCTATTTCCAGGCAAGGATTTGGTGATCACTTGCATTCAACAGACCAATACAGTATTGGTCTGTGGTCTCAGATGCAACTTCACGCCTTCCAGCTTGACACCCGGAGTCACTCAGGATGGGCGCCAAAAGCTGGCGGAAGACAGACTGCTTCGTGACCGGGAGTGGCCGATTAGCTCTCATCGTGCTCATTTACATTTTGCCTCCTGGTGTAGGAAGAGTGCCGTGGTGTTCGTGGCGTGCACGTGAGGTTGTAGCGGAGTTGGTCATACGGCTTACATTCTTACATGTTTTCTTGCACAAGGTTCTCAAACCATTGAAGTCGTTGTTAACCCAGCAGTTGTCAAAGCTGATTCATCAAACCATTGAAGGGTCAAGAAGCTAACGAGAATGCACGGGATCTGAACAAGCCAACGAGGAAGCAACTGTTCAGTGATCATTATATCGAGGCACCTGAGGTCGGGGTCTTCATAGAGGGCTGCACCGCCAATTCAATCACAGAAAGGCACCCCGAATTGACCTGAGTTTTGGGCAAGTTGTTTGATCCTGATGCTGAGTCATCCAATGCTGAGGGCCCAAATCTGAAAGCTGTCGCGTTGTTCTTTTGCTCAAACCATCTCAAAACCATAAACTGTTTGCAAGTCGGCAAGTGCATCCGATGCGGGGTATATGAATGCGGCATGTGTATATTTATATATATATGCGTATGTGTATTGGAATGGGAGGTGAGGAGGTGAGGTGAGCCCAAGCAGCCATTCAACCGCTACTAGTAACAAGGGCATCGCTACTAGTAACAAGATGTAACAAGTGGGTTTCTACTGTCGACGCTCCTGGACCCTCATATCAAGGGGTCGGACCCTCATATGGAGGGGGTCTGGGGTTTCAAATCCCGTTTTGAGTGACCAGTCGGGCTGTTTTCACGGAGCGTCTGGGTAGTATCAAGGGATCGTCATCATCGTCCCTTCTTGTTTGGGCGGGTCACCGTGGGCCCCGGACGCACGGCCGCGCACGGCCGCGCACGGCCGCGCACGGCACGGACCCGTGGTGAACAAAACCGAGGCCCAGTCAGGATGAATGGGACGGGACATATCACCGTCACTAGACCCAAAAGCATTCCCTATCAATCATACAACAGCAAATGCCCTAGGATTCCAGGAAGACCCTAATGGATCCACATAGCTTCTGAGAAGGTGATGTCTTCGATGTTGTGATGTAGGCACCAGCCAGTCGGGTCCAGTCGTACCGAACCTGAGGTACGGTGGCTCCGTAGGGATGCCCAATCACCCAAATGTACACTCCGACGAACACGTCGCATGGAAGTGGAGCTCACCCCCTGTTTGTACAGGAAAGTCGTCTTCAAAAAGGACCATGCCATCCACGTAACCATGTGATGTGTTCGTCAGAGGGTAGGCCATCTTTGCTGTCCCTAGCCAGTCAGAATGCTTTTCCCAGTCAAAATCCAACCGGTGGACCAAAAGGGCCATCCGTTAGTTTCCCCAAACAAGCTGAGGGGGGGTCAGTGTCCCCTGGATCCTTGGTGCATTGCTTTTTGTCACCTTCAAAGCTCCCAGGTCCTCCATGGTCGTTTACGGTGCCTCGGAACCTGCCGTTTGGGGAGGACGGACGTAGGACGGACCGAGGCGGACGGACGGGTGGGGGGTTGGGGTGTTTTGGTTGACCTACAGAGGGTCTTAAACATGAGTGACCCTCCAGGGCCCCTGTAGTTGCAGGTATTTGTTGTTCTGGTTTGTTTGTGTGTTTGTGGTATTTTGTGTTCCCTTGGGTGAGGGAAGATGCTATCTTCCCACAAATGCCAGTGTTGGGGCCATTGCTCCAACATGTGAGAGATGATGGCCTGTCCTCCCCACTTTCTCCACATTCTGACAATGGACCCCTGACTTGATTGCTGAAAAATCGCTGCAACCTGCCCCCGGTCGTCCTTGGTCACTCAAATCCACAAAAGTAATATATATATATATATATAGGGAAACATCATGTGAGCCACATCCACATGGCGCTGAACATATGTAGTTATAGTATGTATGCATGTGCATACACATTTGTAGTTATAAAGGACCGTGTGCGGCGCTTAGTCGTCGATCGGCTTGGATTGCCCCTTCGCAATGATCGGTTAGTGCCGAGTCCATGAGGAAGCTGTTTGAGACAGCGCAAAGAAGTGCGGTCCTCTTTTCTTTACTTTGCAAGATAGAGCCTGTGCCACTGGCAAATCCTTGTTCATCCAGACCTCTCAAAGAAGATGATCGGTGCCTCGGTGCCTGAAGTTTCTCGCTAAGGACGTTTTGAAGGTTGGCGTCCCGCAGACACTTGGAGAGAATGGAGCTAGGAGCAGCTAGGTTGATGGGTTGGAATCGACAAAGTCACGGATGAGAGTTGAAACACTTGGAGAACCTTCAAGCCTTTGAGGATTTGCTTCCTCACCACTCACCGCTCACCTCATTGCACCAATGCACATGGAGCAGATGGAGAAAGGTTCACCCCTTGGTCCCGGGGAAGTCCGCCAATTTCGGCCCTATTCACTGACCAAAAGGTACGAGAGCTTGGTCTACCCAAGATCTCTTGTATTTCGATGTGCGTTTTCGCGTAAGATTTGCTGTATGGGTCTTGTTGCCACCTGTGCAGAGCCCACATGAGTTGCTGTATGCGGACGTTGGTTCAAATCATGAGATCCCCAAAATTCTATGTGACTTTGTAGTTTCAAATTTTGGCTTCACAAACTGCACAAGCAGGAGGACCAGAAACGCAAAAATGGTGCTCCGGGGTTCCTAAGGACAGCGTCTATTTTTCCATTACGGCCTTAACCACTGTGCCTTCGGCGCATAACTCTTGGAGAGGTGTGGAGAGGTATGCTGGCCGAGCCCAGAGGGCCCGGCTGGGCCCGTTTGCGCTCGGACACACCCTGTTTCACCCTGCTTCGGGTGTGACACAATGTCGACGCTGCAGGATGACCCCCCAAAACCAGGTCTCAGACGTTTCAGACCAGCCTCCGAAAGGATCAGCGAAAAGAACGGACGCACCCTATTGCAGGTCGATCGATCTACAAATTTTAGGTCGACTCCAGGTAAGCCTGAGATTGGATGGACCGCTTCCTGGGTGCCTGTGGCCCTCGTGTCGCTTGTGGCTCGAGTGTGAGCTTTGGAGACGTTCTTTTTGACGTTGAGAGTAGGAGCGTAGGAGCCCAAGTTGTTTCAAACCCTGGGGTTTCTAATCTCGAACCCCTTTAGAAGTTTGAGGGCTCGATTTGGCACCAGCGGAACAATATAAGTTCATGATTGGGATCACAATCGCCAACGATGTAAATGAACGGTTGTTCGTTGGTGATCAGGAGCCCCTATTTTTGTTTGGTGCATCGACTCGTTTGCCTTTCTTTAGTTCCATCGTTTCTACTGCTCCCAGGGGAGCGGTCATCGGTGAGGCCATTGGCGGCCGTTTTCGATGTTTTCAGGTTGGCTATGGAGACTTGGTGCCCAGGCATCCGTTTTCTTGCACCTCAGTGAGAAGGTGGCACGTGAGGTAGCATCCCCTCCAGGATCCTCGGGAAGATGATGGAAAGATGGCACGTGCCGAGTCACATGATGATTTTTTTGTTGTGGTGGCCATGAGGATGACTGTTGGACCAAACAATCGTATGGTTTGGGTTTGCCCTATTACTTGGTAACAGTCAGCTAACACGAACATCACAATTCTTGAACAAGACCTGCAATTAGGCCCCATCATGATCCACGATCAGATAGTCCGGGTCATAGGATTGAGGGCGGCATGAGTCACGTGAGGTTCATGGCGGCCACTCACGGTGTGCCTTTTTTGTTGGACCGGGTACGGGGCAGAGCTCCTTGTGTGGCACATGTTGTTATATTGTGATATATTGATATGATATGTATGTGTGCCATATATTGTTATTTTGTTTGACATTTGTTGTATCATTGTACTTTATCTTATGTTGATTGTATGCATACATGTTATAATGGTATATGGTATGTATATTATATGGTATCAGTCAGTTCTGGTCCATTCCTTTGGCGACGTGTCGCAGTTAAATTCTCTACATAGAGAATCTTGGTTCATTGACTCAAAGGCTGGTGTTTGAGCCACGAATCTCCTGTGACCTCATTCTTTTCACCAAGCTGCGGAGGATGAGTGAGCGAATCATGCCAGCAATCCCAGCCCAGCTGCCCAACTGAGGCATCTTTTTTTCGGTGGCCATTCTTGTAGCTTTGGTGCTTCTGGCCACGCGCCTTAGCCACTTGGCACAGCATGGTCACCCGGGTCAATGAAAGTCTTGCAGACCTTTGGAAGCCGAAAGCCGTTTTGTTCCTTTTGGGGCATTTTGACTGCTGGGCACTTTGACTGCGGTCCGTTTGGCAGGTAGTGTGACCATGTGTGACCTTTTTTCTGCCAGACAAGGTTTTGCCACGTTCCTTGATTTTTGTCAGGTTCTTACATCTCCTATTTGGTGGAGAAGGAGGCAGGCGAAGCTAAGACTCGCCTCAATCAACAGCTCAGGAGCTGTTCTGGTGTAGCAGTTAGCTGCTGGACTCGGGCTGTGGGCTGTGCTTGTTTTGTGGGCCCGCGAAAACACATCTCAAATCTACACGGAAACTTAGTGACTCAAGTGGCTTTAGAGCTTTGTATGGAAACAACATGAAACAACGTGAAACAACTAGGATTCCTGCCATGACTTGCTCACAATGAGATTGGCAGCTTCTCCACAACACAGGTTTGTTCGCTTGGTTGGTCGTGCATTGCTCAGTCAGCTGGGATGGCGATCATGAAACAGGAACTAGAAGAGGTCAACCTACGGAAGAGGTCAAGCCCTAATTAGGGCGCCCTAATTATCATGTTGGACTGCGGAATCCTCCGAAGTGATCGGAAGAGGGAAAAAAAAGAAAACAACAGAGGTCCATCGGTCCTTGACCTGGGCTTCCCAAGCTAGATCACTATTGACCATCCATTTTGTTAGAGTAATGATGATCTCGCTGGGACCTGCCGTCAGCAGAAAACAAGGCTTGCCTCATCCACCAATGGGAGTGTTCAGCTTACTGGGGGGGTCCTGTACCAGGGAGTGAGTTCCCGACGAAGCACACGGCAGAGGCCGAATCGACGTCGCTGCGTCGCCCAGTCTGTTAAGCACACATGGTTGGGGGATCCATCCTTCGAGTCCGTCCATACCTGACGTACTTGGAGCCCTAGGGCTTCTATTTTCGTGTGTCAAGACATGCTTTGCCCTGTCTATTCCTACAGGTTCCTGACGACTCTGATCCATGTTGATGCCCGGAGGATTGGGATGAGGATTGCACTACACTCCGACGAACACGTCACATGGAAGTGGAGCTCACCCCCTGTTTGTAAGCGAAAGTAGTTTTGCAAGGGACCATGTTCATCAATTTTCCACTTCCATGTGAGTGGGTCAGAGGGTAAATGATAAACCAAAGATGTGGAATGTGGATCTCTTGTGCCTCTTTAAATCCTCGACCCGAAGCAGACAACATTCGCTCCAGGAACCCCCTGGGCTTGCGCGTGGACGAAGAGATCTCAGATGACGAAGGTGTGTTTGGGTACTGTGATGAAGGGGTGAAGTTTGTGATGTCATGTGCTTGGTAGGGGGGAGCTCATGGATGTTTGTTGGTCGGAAGAAATAGCCTATAATAAACTGGGAAATGGAGGTGCCAAACGCCCAAAAGAAACATTTGGGTTTGCGGTTCCCACGCCAAGATACGCCTGGCGTAGGTTTCATGAAGCATAGTGAAGCATTGTAAACTATTGAGTGTCACCAATCCCGCTTCTGGAAGAAGAGAACCGCTTCCACACCTTGCTGCTACATTGGATTCCATTTCAGCCGGGGACACCGAGACTTGCACATGTCTTCGTGGGTCATGGCGCCGGTGGGGGGGTCCTGTTGAGGCACCGTATACGGCAATGACTCGAACCATTATATATTTACCAGGACCTTCCCAGTGACCGAACTTGAGATCCCAGAATGAGGTCACGAAACGGCCTGTAAAGGGTCACGACGATGGTGACTTAGAGACCCCAAAGATTTCACGAACGGCTCGGGTCCTGGTACGCATTTTGTGTTTTGCAGCGAAAACGCGTCTTGGGCAGAACGGTTTCATGCGTGACATTGGTAGTACAGTTGATGGCCCGGGAGCCACATGAAACCGTTAGCCACGGGCATCCCATGTCCATGCATGTCCATGCCATAGTCCATGCCATCCAAAATGATTGTTAATGACCAGTTGTGAAGCTTATCAAAGATAACTTCAGGTGATGGAAAATGGGGGGGGTGGAAATCACCAGGCTTTGTAAGCCATCGCAAGACAATGCCATTGTAAGACTTACTGTACAAGGAGCTGGAAAACGCAGCGTTCCAGAACACTCCATGAGACTGACAACAAACCTACATTCCAGGGGCCCCACAAACCATCAAAAACATGGTTTTTTTCCCCCTAGCAAAAATCAGTTTTTATATGTGAACACCGTTGTTTTTTCATGGTTTTGAGGGCCCCTGGTTGGGATGCCTTCAGACGTCAATGTAGGTCTAGGTCCAGTCCTTCCAGTTCTAACGGTCGTGGTTGGGGTTTGTTGCAAAATGGCCGGCTATCACTGATTACGGCATAAGAATTACCCCATTTGCATTGCAAAACCTTTGAAAAGGCCTGGGGTCTTGATATATCAACTAAGAGTCTAAGAGTCTACATTAGCAGCCTGGGATTGGCGTGCGTCTTTCACCGCCTGGCGAACCAGGGCAGCGCCGGCAACTCCGTCACCGTCACGCGGACCTAGCTGGGACTGCCATAGCCGAGAAACGGCCAGGGGGTGGGGTGGTGGTGGGGGGTCTTGACCTGGGGCGGCAGTCCGTCCTGGCAGTCCCCATGGAGTGTTTGGGTACATGTGGAGGAAAATGGGTCAAACACACAGGATACCTTGCTTGGCCTACCTGGCAGGTCAAGCTAGATGATCTAGATGGTGGACCAGGGCTCCAGGTTTGGCTCCTTTGTTCAGGTCTTCCAACGAGGGGGTTGCCTTTTAACCACCGAACTTGGAGATGGCACCATCTCCTCTCAAGGCGACCCCCAACGAAGGTCTGCGTTCCATCAGAACCCACTCAAGGTCGGTCAGAACGGCTCAGCTGTGACGTCTCAGTGAGCCTTGGGGAGTGAAAAACAACCTTTTGGGTGCCGAAAAATCATGGGGTTTGCCGGGTTTGCGCCATCTACTCTGAAACCACTGTAATCATCCTGGATCTTCTTGCTCGACTCACCGGAAACGGGCTGGTTTGAAGTTCGGTAGACTTGTTGCAAAGTGGATCTTTGTCCAACCCCGCCGAAACAAAAAGACGTGTTCTTTTCTACGGATTTGAGCCAAGAGTTCTGAGGGGAGTATGTGTGGTTCTTGAGGTGTTAATTATTTAATCCGTTTTCCAGCTTAAGCAGGGATTGCATCCTTTCCTGGTTGGTGCCATGCGGGCTGTTGCTCAGGGAGAAGGAACAGTTTGTAGCAAGTTAATGCCAGTCCAGTTAGTGTTTTGATGTGTTTTGAGGCATCCAGGGCTTCCTGCTGAAATATGCAAGAAGAGCATAGAATTAGCCACTACAATTCCATGCTTTTGATGGCACAGGCTGTGTGTGTGGAGGGTTGGATTTGACAACTGTTCATAAACACCTGCAAAATCAGTTTGAAGGAACAAATTGCTAGTTATTATGGGCGTTGCTCACTGCTGACTGCCGTAAGTTGCAGGGTGTAAGAGACCGAGATCGAGTTACTTAGCTTCCTGCTTTCCAAGGATTCCGGTCGCAGCTGCTGCTCTTAACCACCTATTTGTTTCTGGCTTCCTTCATCTCCAAGCACGCCCTGGGCTTATCGAGCTCATGGCAGGTGGGGCGAGTTGGGGCCCGTTGGGGCGGCTAAGTGCTGAATGGCGTGGCTAAGATCTGATGGCGGGTCGCAGAATGAGGGTTCAAGAACCATTGGAATGGAGATGTAACATGAATCAACAACCAGGCCTTCATAAGTGCTCTTGATATCGAGGCTTGGCTTCTTTTTTCTGTAAAAAAACACTTTTGCATGCTTTGCAACATCAGAGGCCTCGTTATGCATCCTTTTGCTGTTTTGCCCTGAGACATGCGCAGTGTGTCAACCTTTTGCTGGACAGTATGCTTACAAAGACTTTCATTGGAAACAGTCTGTTTTCTATTTTTACAAAAGTCAAAAACAAGTCAAAAAAGTCAATCCCAGAAGCCAAAGTCAAAAACATACCAAATCAGAAAAATCAGAAAGTAAAAAAAACAAACAATTCATTTTGCTCAGATCCGACTTTCTTGACGTTTTGGACTTTGTTTCGACTTTTTCGAGTGGTTGACTTTTTTTGATTTTTTTTTTTACTTTTTCGAGTTGTTTCTTGATTTTGATGTGTTTTTCCTATGTTTTTCGACTTTTTCGAGCTGTGGTCTATGGTTGACTTGTTTTGTGACTGTTTTTCCGATTTGTTTTAAACAGTTGTTTTTACTTTTCAATTTGACTCTTTTTGACTTTGACTTTTTTCCAGTTGACTTTTTTTGACTGTTTTTCGACCTTTTTAAATCAATGATTCTACCTTACCATATGAACGTGTTTTTTTAATAACAGTATTCGTAGCGAGGAGCTAGAACATGTTTTTTGACTACTTCCGCTTCATGTTTGTTTCGTTTTGACTGAACCCGGGTCGGGTTGAGCAGGGCATCACCTACCTTTGGCCAGCTAGGCCTTCTACTTCAGCGTGGTGACCCTGACCACAGTGGGGTTTGGGGATTTTGTCCCCCAGACGCTTGGTTCGCCAAAGGGTGCGGTATATCTTCCCCATGGATGGATGCTTTCTTTGGGCTCCTGAACAGCCAAGGACAACTTCTGGCAAGTGGATCGTATCAGGGTGGCTCAACCAGCAAGTGACGTGAGGGTCAGGGCAAGTGGGGTCAGGGCTGAGCCGCTGGGCTTTTCTTGGGGTGTTGATGGCTCACTTCTGTTCGAAGCTGCTAATGCAAAAGGTCAGTGGTTGAACCGTTTTTGGGGATCCGAGTCCGAGTGATGTGTTTTGATGGTTTCCCGAACTGGGTCAATTCCCCTTTTGGGGGGTACCGTATATGGGGAGTGATTAATGTTTCGTTTGGTTTGTTTGAAGTGGCTCCTGGCGCTTCCAGCGCTGCCTCGTTTTGGGTCCGAGTCAGCGCTGGGCTCAACCGTCGCTGCCGAGGCTTTGTTTGTTTGCCGTACCCATCTTTGGCCACTGGGCGCAACCGGTGAGTGGTTCTGTGTGTGTTGGTTCGATTTCAGGGCTGCCTGGATTTGAACTTGAACTCTGAGGCTCATGGAGTGTCAGAAGAGCTCCATGTTTGGAATTCCCATATTTAGATCGGATTGGATCGGTTTTCAGATGCCAGTCCCATGGGTGGTGGGACTGGGGCAAATCGAGGAGTCATGACCAGTCCAGGGGATCGAGTCCAGCACCAAGCCCACCAGACTGCTCGATGAAGCAGCGACAGAAGCTGTTCGCTGGGCGATCGGGTGGTGGTTTCAGATATTTGTATTTTCACGTTCGACCTGGGATGATCGGTTCCGCTGATTCACATGTTGTAAGTGAGTTGAAACCACCAACCAGTTGGTTTATTCGGCTCATTTCGCAGGGGATTTGGAGGTGTTTGAATGTTTTATGATGTTGCGGTGTGAGATTCTTGGATCTTAGATAGATGTCATTCTGCTGCTGCCTATAGTTTGGGGAAGATCTGAGAAGAGAACAGAAATCCTTAACTTTGCCCTGCGTTGTTTCGCTTGAGCTTGTTGATTGCTGTTCCAAGCTTTCGCAGAGGGGCGACACTAAGGAAATACGATGGCAGAGTTGGTTGCATTGATCTACGGTGAGCGTAGACGGCATGTGAAGCAACAGCTGCGAGCTTAATTTGTTGAGTCATCCTGTTTCCTATGTTGATGTTTGCCAAGTGAAGGGCGGTAAAGGATTGCTTGGACCTCCTTTGGTACATACTTCTCATGAAGAGCGTGCAGAAAACTGCAGTCTCGAAGTCTCAGCATCGTCCAGTGGGGAAGGAAGAAGCATCCAACATGGCATCATGGCCTTCAACTCATCAGCCTGATGCCCTCGTCCTATAGGCTATAGGCATTCCGGGAAGGTTCCAAAGGCAGCATGGCCTTCGATGGATGTTCGGATCAGCCGCGTCACGGGCGCGTCCCGGGCGCGCCCAGGCTGCCATCTCTCAGCGTCCCCAAGCTCCTTCAGATGCGAGACTTTGCGCAGGACGGGCCGGTCGCCCCAGCTCCGGTCGTTGGAGCTCTGTTGCCCCAAAGGATCCATGTAATAAAGATGTAATAAGCAAAGGATCATGTGGCCTACATGACTGGTGGTTTTGGGGTGGTTTTCATGTAGGTCACATGGATGGAATCCCATGGATCTTTTTGGTTCTTAAAGCTTGGACGGAACCGACTCAGGGAAGAGCGACTCACACGGAACTTCAAGAGTTTAACGGGCCCAGAGCATAATCGCGAGAGAGGGATAGAGTGAGTGAGTGAGTGAGTGAGTGAGTGAGTGAGTGAGTGAGTGAGAGAGTGAGAGTGTGAGAGTGTGAGAGTGAGAGTGAGAGAGAGAGAGAGTGAGAGAGAGAGAGAGTGTGAGAGAGAGTGAGAGAGAGTGAGAGAGAGTGAGAGAGAGTGAGAGAGAGAGAGAGTGAGAGAGTGAGAGAGTGAGAGAGTGAGAGAGTGAGTGAGTGAGTGAGTGCCTGAGTGCCTGAGTGCCTGAGTGCCTGAGTGCGTGATTGCGTGAGTGAGAGTGAGAGTGTGAGAGAGTGAGAGAGTGAGTGAGTGAGTGAGTGAGTGAGTGAGTGAGTGAGTGAGTGCCTGAGTGCCTGAGTGCCTGAGTGCCTGAGTGCGTGATTGCGTGAGTGAGAGTGTGAGAGAGTGAGAGAGTGAGTGAGTGAGAGGGAGGGAGGGAGGGAGGGTGAGTGAGTGAGAGTTGTTCTCAGCATGTGTTCGGCGTTATCCAGCTCGCAGGAGCTGGACGCGGAGAGGGTCCAGTCCGTCGAGAAGAGATCTGAAGAGCGAAGGACCGTGCTTTTGACCGATTTGCCCAGGAGGTGTGGGAGTGCTTATTTGAAAGTAAAAGAGTAGATGGCACTGGAACCCCACAGCCCCTACATGTGAATGTTCATTGGGATCCAATATATATACATAACCTCGTGTCCCATCTACTCTTTATGCGCTAGGCTATATGTGAATGAGGCATGTTTTTAAACATAAAGTAGGGCAGTGTGGGACTGGTTCCCCCAGTCGACCCCGCTTCTTCCTGGTTCCTACTCGTGGGCACCAACCTCCTACGGGTCATGTGTGACTCCTGGCCCGAACATCCTCAGAAGGTAGGGACAGACCACCCTGCTAGGAAAAATTGTAAAAACGAAGAGCCTCAAAAAATACACCTAAATTGGCTGCTTTGCTTCAGCATACTTCAGCCAATGCTTCAGCATACTTCAGCCAATTTTCTTGCTCGGTTTACTAGAGCTGTATTGTTGAGATGTGATCTTTTGTTGGTTTGACAATTGAATTGGCTCGTCCAGGAGCCACAAGCAATTCAACATGTAAAGAAAACATATATATATATATATGTTATGTCACTCAAAAAACATCAAGTAATTATCATCTCTGAACTCCTGGAGTGTTATGACATATGTATGACAATCAAGCATGCATGTATCATGCTTTTCTTGTATGTTGGACAGTCCTTCTCAACTCTAAACTCCTGGAGTCACTGCGGTGGTTGGAGTCACTGCCGCCGGTCCAGTATTCGATCAGATCGTTCCCTGCTAGGATCTCCAAATTTGAGTTTTGCTGCTTTTTGCTGGTGCAGATTCTTGGCAAACGATTTATCTTGTGAAGCATCGTGATGTTTGACATCGTATTCACTGTATACCTAGATGGAACTAGAACTAGATGGAAGAGTGTGATGGGTTGATAGGGATGGGAAGAGACACCATTCAAACAACCTGTTAGCTGTTTAGCTGTGCAGGTGCGAGCTGGACCATCAAGCTGAAGAGGTGATTCGTACATCTTCGTGTTGTGAACCACTCGGGGATGTGATGACATAGATAGCTAGTGTGAGCGGAGATGAGATAGGTAAAGGCAAGAGTTCTCTCCTGGATCAGATGCATGCACGGGGTCCCTAGTAGATCCTAGTAGCTTGATTTGGGAAATCTCTGTGTGTGTTGGCCTCCCCAGGAACGAGATCATTGATATGAATGATGTCAAGGCCATTGCCAAGAACTTTGGGCAGCTTTGCTGGAGTGATTTGGGCACTTGTGCTGAGTCATTGAGTCATTGAGTCATTTTGGTTTAGAAACACTTGCCACGGAGCCGCACCGGCAGAAGATAAACACGATAACAAGCCTAGCCAAGGCATTTGGATTTGTCGATGGATGGCACCTTGTGGTCCAAAGATGCATTGGTTTGGGAGCTGCAAAAGATGTTGAAGATGAAAAGCAACCGCAATCAGGAGCTTCTTTGGTTTCTTTCGATTTGAGTCAGGAGATGTGGGTGACCGGATTGACTCAGATAACTCAGATTCTGGTCGAGTTGTTCCCATCGGCACCAACATGCACACTCTTTGAATCAATCATGGGAGTGGAACATGGATGAAAATGGATGAACGTGGCGTGTTGGATGGCCATGTTCCTCTAGAAACAGGTGGTAAACTCCACTTAATTAACCATCACTGCTGCCCTCCCTAGGGCACCCAAAAGATCTCAAAAGCCCATCAGCTCGGCAGGTGTTCCAAAACCAGATCCTTTGTTTCAAACAAATTACTCCTTTAAAACAACCTCAATTTGGCAGTAGAGAAAAAGCAGCGTCGTGTCAATCATGTGGTGGTGTTTTTGTTTTCGGTGTTTCTGCTTGGCATCCCCATGCACCCATGATGCGAAACACCCTTGGTGTTTCACCCATGACTGTGTTTCACCCTTGGCATCCCCTTGGCAAACCCTTGGTGAAGCTATCGCACTTTGTGTCCTCAAGAATCGTTGTGCGACTCTCCCACCACGGGGCGGTCCACGGTCGGTGGTTGAAAAATGGACCCCTCTCAGGACTCAGGACATCGGGTGCCAGTGCCATCTACTCTGAAACAACTGTGAAGACCCTAGGGCTCCAACCATATCCTCAGGTTCGGTGGTTAGACATTAGACCCCCAAAACCCACCCCAACCATCTTCTCAGGAGGTAGTTGGAGCCCTAGGGAGAAACCAGCCCCAAGGAGTCCGAAGATTCGGAATCCGAAGAAGAGATGCCACCCAGCGATGCTGACCGGCTCAGCGTCTGGGCGGACAGATCGGCTGCTCGTGGGTTCCGATGTTGCGGTGGACTGTATTATAGTGACTTAGTTCATTCAAAGCACTCGAAGGAATGGTGACTGTACTATCCTTTATTTAGCATGGGTTTAGCAAAAAGTCGGCTTGGGAGATCTTGCGGGGAGTCGACAGTGACAGGTCCAATATCATGCACTCCATGGGACATTCTGACCTAGATTGACCTCAACCACCCCTGGCCTGATTGGTAAATATGCCAGCACCTGACCAGAGGAACAAAGGTCCGATCAAGGAACCTCAGCTCCAGTGGAACTGGAGGATTCACGTCCGGTCATCCCAGTTCCACGAATAAGTTGAGGTCCAAGCCGGGCATCACATCCACATTCCGGATGGGACTCAAAACCAAGGCTTGGACCATGACAACAAGGCTTCAAGCCTTGTTGACTCAAAACCATGACTATGGAACTTTCAACAAGGCTTTCACACAGTGGTTTCAGAGCTTCAACGGCACGTTTTGTACCCCAAGATCTCCTGAAGCATGGGGGGCTCACAAAAACACAGCACCGGTCACCGGTCACTTCAAAAAGCCCGGTCTGTGCCATCGAAGGCACCTCTGAAACCAGAAGAAGACCTGCGTCCCATCTTAAGGAGCCAGGTCTTAAGCACCTCTGGACCATCTTAAGCTCCCTTCTCCTTCCGCAAAGGAAGACCGTCCACGTCCGCGTCCGCGTTTTCTTTCAGGACAGTCCTTAGACTCCATGGACTTGATGCCTGGCGGAAGGCGGACAGTACTGGCCTTAGGAGGCCGTCTTTGGGCAGAGACCTTTTGTATAAGATTTCATAAGTATACGTGTACCTGGTCTCTGTTCATAAGTATAAGGTATGTCAGTGCATAAAATGTGTGTTGTTATTTTTTGGGGGGGTGCAGTGTTATGAGGAAAAAACATATACACGTGTATATCACGAAAGCTAGCCTTAGCTAGCTGGAGTTGCTCTTGCTTTAGCAAGTTAAGTGACGGGGTGGACGCACCTCAGAAACCTCAAATAATTGATTAAATCAATCTTATGGACCCCCCCCCCCCCCCGGTTCGCCTCCCCCCTGCGCGCGGTGAGCGGGACCACCAAGCAGCTGCAGCACACCAAGCATCTGCAGCGCCCAGCGCAGCAGCGGCAGCAGCAGCAGCATACCCAACGCCGCGGCAGCAGCAGCCGCAGCAGACCACCCAGCGCCAGCAGCAGCAGCAGCAGCAGCAGACGACCCGGCGCCTGCAGAGCACCCAGCGCAGCAGCGCCCAGCGCAGCAGCGGCAGCAGCAGCACCAGCAGCAGCAGCACCAGCAGCAGACCACTGGAAGCCCGGCTAGCTTTCGTTCACCCCCTCTGGCCTCAAGTTTGATGCATATGTGTTATGTGTGGCATGTGTTTTTTTAACGTCCGTTGTTGATACTTCTGGGAGGATATATACTTCATGCAAGAACTCGTCCCATTTGATCGGTCCATGCGGAACATGCTCAGTCAGATCATTTTGGCGCCCACATGCCCAGCCACACCCCGTGCCACAGCAAACTGCTGCAAGAACTTGTTTGACTCTATCGTGAGGAAAGAGGCCAATGCCCTGCCTTCCAAGACCTGTAAAAGGTGGTAAATTCCTTAGTAAAACCATGGTTGTTCCTTTAACTAAACCATTAAATCGGTTGGAATTGGAAGCCGGAATCTTGTTTGTTGATTGTCCCTTTGGTTGGACAAGTTGTCGTGCTTGCGTCGTTGCGGGTCACGCACGATCGTGGTTGAACAATTGTGCATGAGTCTCAGGCCACATACCCTTGAACAACTACAGCCAATCACGGTTTTTTTTCTTGTGCCCGAAGCAACGTTTGAGGAGAACGCTCAGGAATGGCCCGGATTCATGTGCAATCCGTTGTGCAACTACAACTGCTTCATACCCAAGGTGATGATGCTAGCTAGCTAACCACTACCGTGTAGGCGGCTGTGCGGGCTGCTGATTTAGTCCCAAGCCGAAAAAGATGTTCCACATGCTGCTGGATGACGGCACCTGCGCCCGCCCTGAACCACTGAACCACCTGGGGTGGACGGCACCTGCGATCACAAGCATGCATCCAGCTGGCAGAGAGAGCGAGCAACCTTACCATACCCGGTCAGTGGATAACCTTTTATCTTTTATTTTGGAGTGGTATCCCCACTAAACAAGAGCAGTTAGAAAAAGGTTAACCTTTTATGTTTCAGCAACTCCTTCAGTGTCAGTTCCATCAGCTGATATACTGGGACCTTGGGGCCCTTGGGGCTCTCTTCGATCCAAACTACTGGCAACCATCACCATCCGCTTTCAATTCGTGGTGTTGGGAAATATGCAATGCTGCACCTCTCAACCATCGTTCATTCGCAAGATTTGTTCGTCAGGATCAGGAAGAACAATTCACATCAATGCGGGCTTTTTGTCGAACTGAAATCATGGCTCTAGAACCCAGACGCGGGTTTGGGGAGTGTCCCTGCAATCTGTCAGACCATGTCAGAACCCCAGGAAGACAGCTGGCTGCATTGAGTTGCCTGAGCTGCAGCATGCCCTTAAAAAGCGCCTTGGCACATCTTTTAAGAGGATGAATTTTAATCGCTAATGACTCATGACTCTAATGAATTGAAGGAAGCATCCGCACCAGGTTCACGAATGGTTTGAACTCATCCAGACTTTTGCGTGTGATACTCATTCACTTTGACAAACACATGATGACAAAGGATGTTTTGCTGGATGTACCGACGTACAAATGGACCAGTTCCATGTTGCACTTTTCCAAGTGTGCATCTTTGAACCAACAGTGTTCTGTGCTCCCAAAGCTATCTCGGCCCCTAGTTCCTGTCCCTTTTACGTGAGGACCGTTCCGGATTAGGCGTAACGCCATAGCGGAGGAAAAGGTCTTAGAGGTGATCGGCGGCAGCGATTGGGTTCCTACATGGTAGCGGAGCTCCTGGTTGACTACGTCTACATCGAGGAGGTGCTCGAGTATCTCGAGGAGAAGAAGGAACCATGACGGTCACCCGGACAAAAGATGGAGTACCTGGATGGAATGGGGACCCATCCACTTGGTTGGAGTTCAAGCAAGCGGCACGACTCTACGTGGCTTCCACCAAGGTCGAGTCGCGGTACACGTGTGGGCCCAAGATCGCCGCTGAGCTGGTGGGGGCAGCAAAGACAGCGATCATGGGTAAGAAGAGCAGTTGGCTTAGCGAAGCTACAGGGGCAGAGACATTGCTGAAACACCTACATGGAGCGATTGGGGAGCCAGCACTGCCGGAGGTGGGGAACTTCATGCGGCAGTACTTCAAGACCTTGAGAAGACAGAGAGGGGAATCAATGACCTCTTTCTGCGTTCGACATCGAGAAGAATATGAGAAGATGTGCCGTTCTCTAGCACGGATGTGCAAGGAGAACAAACCTAGAGGGGCTTCAGCAATGTCAACAACTTCGAGGCCAACAGACACAGACAGCACGATGGGGATAGAGGGACAAGGGGGTCGAGAAGATTCCAAAGAAACACCTACCACTGAACTGAAAGAAGAATGGGATCCCAATGACTGGTGGTCGAGTACATGGTCAGGTTCAAACTATGGATGGTGGTCGTACTCTGGGTGGCGCCAGAGCAACTATGGCTATGCTATGACCGGGGCAAGGGGCCATGCTTCAATGTGGAGAGTACGGGCATGTGAAAAGTGAATGCCCCAAGAAAGAGGAAGCTCGGTTCGCGGATGAAGAAGAGGAAGAGACTGCTCACCTGACCTTCCACTCAGTGCTTGTAGAGAAGGACGACGTTACTGAGTTCCAGGAGGGTGACAACTACTTCCAGGACGATGACAAGGAGATGGAATCTATGCAGCTTGAGCCAGAGATTTTCCATGCAGATCAACGTCAGATCAGCACAGAACAGGCAGTTCTTCAAGGCAAGGCGATCATCGATGGTGGAGCGACAAGAACCATGGCTTCAATGCACGCCATGGAACACCTCATGACTAATATGAAGAAGGAAGTGGGACGAGGTGGTGTGAAATCCATTGGTGTCAAAGAGGCCGACAGACCAACCTTCGGCTTTGGCAACTCCCAGAAGGCGAGATGCCTGTCTACATGCACCATGGAGATCCCAAATCGTGAGAAGACATTGGACTTGAAGGTGCACGTCTTGGGAGAAGGGAGGGCATCGGTCCTACTGTCAGTGGATTCATTGAGAAAGATGGGGGCAATCATTGATTTTGCCAATGACGACGTCATCTTCACCAAGGTGAACCCCCGGACTTTGATCCATTTGGAGCGCTCCACTTCAGGTCATCAGCTCTTGCCGTTGACGAAAGACTTCATTAGTGAAGGAAAGACTTTGCCGCGGCCTGTGAAGGATCTTAGGCAATTAGCTTTGAGGTCTCACATTTTTGGCAGCGGTTTGCAGGATCATGAATAGGGCATCGGACTCAGCCCAGGAAGGCCTGAGCCTGGGTGTGAGAAAGATTTCAAAACAGGCAGAGATTGTGCTCATGACATCAGAAGGAATGCACATGTTCATATGCAGTTGTACAGCCAGGTAGGTACTGATAGATTTCATAGAGAGTTTCATGATCAGTTTCCTTCGTTTTGTGCGGCCGTTTGTCGACTCGTGGGCAAACCCAACACCTCCAAAACTTCCCAAACGGAGGGAGCTCAGGATGGAAATGTTCCTGTTGGTTCCACTCCAAAAACGAGGGCTAAATTTAGCCTCCGAAATTTGCCAGTTCAGGACAGCTCCGGAAGGAGCCCGGACTTGGGAGTTCATTCGATCGCTCAGACAGTCCATCAGGCTCAAACCCGATACAAAGCTCCCCAAGACAGCTCCGAGTGTGAACCTCAGCATGGCGCCCAAGACCTACATCCCAACGGCAATGGCGACCGAGATGAAGGCGCACTACCTGTGCAGTGCCACGGAGTGTCGAAAGGAACTCCAGAATGCCGGAGTGACTGTCCATCAAGACCTCTCACTGGCAGAACTGCGAGTGACACTTCGCGAACACCGTCTGAAGACAGGGCTGTTGATCAAGCGCAGTGCCGGATCCGACACCATGGCAATGATCAAGCGCGCCAACAAGAAAGAGTTGGAAGTGATGGCTGGCCAACGCGAGTTGAAGGTCCCGGAAAAGGCATCAGTGGGAGAGCTGAGGCTGGCTCTTCGACAGGCAGTCATCGACAACAGCTCCGGAGAGACCCAGATGGAGATTGGCAAGCACCAGGGGGCAACCTTCATGGAGATCCTCAACTCCGACTACCAGTATGCTCGCTGGGCAGTGCAGGAGATCCAGACATCGGACAACCCGGACTGGCGCCTCATTCAATTTGCTCGGTGGGTGAGTCGCATGGAGAAGCAGGAGGAACCCGTGGAGGTGACTCCACTGACCACCTCAGGTGTGAAGGAGATGTTCCAGGCCTCGCAGAACCAGCCCCAGGCAGGCACACCATTGGCCTATGCAGCGACGGTCGTGAAGCCCAACCAGAACATCCACCTCACCCAACCTGGCAAGAAGAAGGTGCAGGTCCCACTGGACACGGAAGTGCCTACAGCGGCACAAAGGGGATCTTCCTCCAGCGAGACCGGAGAGATCAAGGAGATGCTTCAACAGATGATGTTGAAGATGCACACCATGGAGTCAGAGTTGAAGGAGGTGAAGGAGGGCCACTCATCTCACAGCGGCACTTCAAAGACTCGGAAAACCAGTCAAGGCTACGAGAAGATTAAACTGGATGCGGAGGAGCTGTGAAGGGCCCAGATGAGACGGAAAGCGACTTCTACCAGGAACCTTCTTGCTTAATTCAGAAGCTAGCATTTGAAGAGGCATTGAAATTGAGTGCTACTCTCGAAGAAGGGTACACCTTGCCCATAGCCAGATTGATGAACGAAGACCGTTTGTTCCTGTTGGAAGTAGCTTGTTCTCCAAACTCACTATTAACCCAAGAGGCATTGGAAAAAGGGCTCACGGCTGAGAGAGCTTCTCTTTTTAACGGGTACGATCTCACTTCACCAGAAGGGTTGCAAAAACTCCTGAACCTGATCAGAGAAAAGAAACCCAGAAACATTTGGCTGTCCACTGAGTGTGGACCTTTCAGCCCCATTCAGAATTTTAATCAGCGGACTGAGCAACAACAAGCGGACCTGAAGGACAAGCAAAGGAAGGCTAGGAAACAACACCTGGGGGGGTCTGGTCGCTGCTTATTTCGGGAGATCTCAGGGTTGTCAGGTTCATTGGGAGTGGAGTAGGAGATGTAGGGCTTGGAAGTGGGAACCTGTTGATCACATGCGAACGAATCTCAACACGTACACGTCCATTGTTGGGGGTTGTAGGGTCGGCCTTCATGACGAAAAAGGGACTGGCGTGATTGGAAAAGAATGGAGGGTTGAGAGCACGAGTGAGAGTTTTTCCAAGGGACTTCATTTGCCATGTTTGGGGGATGGTTGTCAGGGACATCATGTGAGATGTGAGGGTTCATCAACTCGTCGTTCGGCGTTTTATACGAAACAGATGGTGAGACGAATCGTGCATTACATGAAGAAGGACATGTTGAAGGAAACCTCTGATTTGTTGGATCCCAATAAGGAGCCCCAAGACAAAGGAGTTCAATTGGGAAGATACAAGAACGGGTGTTGTAACTGTCACATGTTCAAAGAGAAAGGACTCTTGCAATTGTGTCCCGAGTGTATCATCCATGAACAGGCTTTTGTGGAAGGTGAACAGGTTGAGGAGTCCCCGGATGAACCCATGCCCCAAGCCGGTGAGTTGAGTAGGGAGGACAGGTTGGATTGGCAGAAGAAATTCCGACTCATTCATGGAGCCACTGGTCATGGAAGCTTGGAAAACTTGATTCAAGCTTTGAAACACAAACAAGTTTCCGAACCGGTTCTTGATTTAGCCAAAAGGTTTGTGTGTGAGGTGTGTGAAGAAAGAAAGAAACCCAACCCCAGAAGGGTGGCCAACTTGGAAGTCATTCCCAAGAGATGGCGTGTGGCGTTAGCGGATTGTGCGTTTTGGCGACACCCCAGAACGAAACAAAGAGTCACCATTGGTCTTTTGATGGACCAAGGCAGTAGATTCTTGGTGGGAAAGGTTTTGAGTTCAGGAGAAACGGCCAATGTGAAGTCTGGGGACTACATCAGGTTTTACCAGGAGAATTGGCAGCAGTACTTTGGTCATCCTGAATTTCTTAGGTTTGATGCGGAAGGTACTTGGATGTCTAGAGAACTGGATGCCCATTTTTCTAAGAATCAGGTCATGCTTGATCCCATCCCAGGAGATGCGCATTGGCATTTGTCGCCCCTCGAACGAAGCACCGCATGGCTCAAAGAACTTCTCTCCCGGCTGGCACAGTCAGACGCCCAGATTGCTCCACATGAAGCGCTGGCACAGGCTCTAGCCACATGGAACCAAAGAGAGATGGTCCGTGGGTTCTCTCCGTACGAGCATGCGCTGGGTCAGGCCCCTGACTTAGACGGGAGGTTCTTCAGAGAAGAGGTCAAAGGCCTTCCCATCGAGATCATGGAAACACCCATTGGAGAGCTGGAGAACAGTTGTCGACTACGCATGCTGGCTGAAGAGACTTTCATACGCTGGCAAGCCAAGGAGAGGTTGAACCGGGCCTTGAACTCAAAGTCCAAGACCATTCCCACTTATTTGCCAGGAGAATTAGTTTTCTGGGCACTTCTATGGCTACGCGGGGCCCGCAAGAGTGCTGGCCCTGGAGACACGTTTTGATGAAGATGGCAAGATTAGACCCAGTTCAGTCGTATGGCTGGTGAGAAACAACAGACTCCTGAAAGCCTCAGTGGAGCAGTTGAGAAAAGCTTCAGAAAGGGAACAGACCTTGGCAGAATTCGACAAAGACATCCGCCTGCCATGGGCAATCACAGACATTGTGGCGACCTTGCGGAAGAATGAATATGACGACATCACCCAAGAAGCTCAACAAATGCCAGGAGAAGAAGGACGAGACAAAGTTGCTAGATTCTGGCTACCTCCCACAAAGAGGCACAAGACCAAGGGCCCTGTTGAGAAACCACCAGACAATGACGAAGAGAAAGGCGATGCAGATGTGGAGATGGAAGGTGGACATTCCAGCTCAAGCAAATCCTTGGAAGAAATTCGCAGAGATAAAGCACAAGATTGGGACGGGCAACTTCTGCGAGATCAAGTAGAAGAAGCTCAGAATCCACAGTCCTTCTTGAGTGAGTCCAAGGCTTCAGTGGAACTCAACATACCTCTTCCAAAGAGCAGGCATGGTTGGATGAAGATGTCCAGAGACCCTCTGTCATTCATTGTGAACACGCTCAAAAAGAAGAGCGTGGAGGTTTTTGAGAAACACATGGATGAAGAAACCAAAGAGAAGTTCAGGGGAGCTAAAGACACAGAAATCAACAAGTTTCTGCGCTCCGAAGCTCTTGAATGCCTTCCTGCACACCTACAACCATCCAAAGCGGAAGCCATGTCAATGAGGTGGCTGTTGAGCTGGAAAGTGGACGGCGATGGACAGACCGTTCCAAAGGCGCGATTGGTGATTCTGGGTTATCAAGACCCGAAGTACGAACACAGAGTCTATATGCACCAACTACCACCCGACATACTCGGCAAACCATGCTTCAGATGGCGGCCAGCCGAGGGTGGCATTGCTGGAAGGGAGATGTTGCCGCGGCCTTTCTTCAAGGTCGCGAATGCACTGAGGACCTCTTCTGTGTGCCAACTCCAGACCTTTGCCAAAGGCTAGGTATTCCAGCAGAAAGCGTGACACGACTGCGGAAGTCGTGTTACGGTTTCGTCCAAGCTCCTTACGAATGGTACGAATCCGTAAGGGAAGAGTTTCTGAGATTAGGGTTCACCCAATCTCTAGCTGACCCCTGTTGTTGGATGTTGACAAAGGAGGCGTCGTCAGAGCGATCATTTCGGGGCATGTCGACGATTTCATTTTCACCGGGGATCCCAAGGACAGATTGTGGATGGATACCAAACAAAAGATTCAGGAGACCTTCAGATGGGGGGGAGTTTGAGGAAAATAAATTCACTCAGTGTGGGGTTCAGGTCGAAAGACAAGGGGACGGTTCGTTTCTTTTGTCTCAAGAAAGGTACATGAGTCACACCCTTCCTGTTCCTTTGAGCAATGATCGTAAGAAGAATCGAAAGGAGCCGACGACGGAATGGGAGAAATCTAGTTTGAGGGGAGCTCTTGGGGCGATGTCTTGGCATTGTAATCAGGTGTGTTTTAGATATGCTTCGTATGTTTCTCTTTTGTTGAGTGAAGTGACTTGTTCCACTGTTGAGACCATTGTGCAAGTTAACAATCTTCTCCAGAAGATGAAGGACGCGTCCAAAGAGCCCATGAGGATTTTTCCAATCCCTGAACACCGTATGGAATTCTATGCCTGGAGTGATGCTAGCAACCAGAACAGACCCAGTGGACATTCCAGCAAAGGTATTTTCATCGGCGCGTCCGATCAGAAGTTGGGGGAGGGAGGGCTTTCTAAGATCTCGCCCATGTACTGGCAATCCAGCAAAATCGATCGGGTTTGCAGAGCTCCAGGAGCTTCCGAGGCTCATGCTTCAATGGATGCTGAGGATGTATTATTCCTCATTAGATTCCAATGGTCGGAATTCTTGGGAAATGTTCCTGACCAACGACGTCCTGACAAACATGTTGGAAAAGTTCCTGGTACTTTAATTACTGACAGTAGGAGTGTCTACGACAAGCTTCAACGGCCTTATATTTCCCCGACCGGTCAATCTAAGAAAATTGACATTGAGCTTGTTGCTTTGAAGAACGCCCAGCACGAGACTGGGCTGAAGATTCGTTGGGTAAACAGTGAAGCGATGTTAGCCAACTCCCTTACTAAGAAAGGTGAAGACGAACAGATGAACCGATTCATCGCGTGTCGTCAGACTTGGAGGATTGTTGAGGATCAGGACATGTTCAGTGGCAAACGCCTGAAGCGTGAGAAGATAGACTTAATGAAATTGCACGAAAGTGAACACAATCTCTGAAGGTGATCTTTCTTTTTACGCAAGACCCAGGCACAAGCCTCGAAGAGGCGGAAGAGGGGGGCATGCACTTTTCCAAGTGTGCATATTTGAACCAACAGTGTTCTGTGCTCCCAAAGCTATCTCGGCCCCTAGTTCCTGTCCCTTTTACGTGAGGACCGTTCCGGATTAGGCGTAACGCCATAGCGGAGGAAAAGGTCTTAGAGGTGATCGGCGGCAGCGGTTGGGTTCCTACACATGTGGTGTTCCTCATCGCTGGGCCGTGACCGGTGCTTTCTCCCCGTTGCGGGGGTTAGACTTGGAAAGTGATAATCTTCTCCATGGTGTGGTCTGGGAAGAGCGTGGAAAAAGAAACAGAACAATGAGATCAACACTAAAGTGGTCAGAGCTCAGATGTGAATCCCACTTTCATGAACATGAGCGGCAGCCGAGCTTGGCGGAAAGGTTTGGTCACCAAAGACCTCCCACAAACCAACCAAAAGACCCTTCCAAAGAGGTTTTGCAGTGCTCTGTGAGCTTCGGCCCTTCGCCTTCGCCCATGTGCGGGCCAACATGGGCCACGAGTTTGGGCCACGCCGCCGGATGACCCGAGCCTCTGGACGAGTAAGAAAGATCAATATATCCGACCACCCGGGAGGATTGGAATTGGATGACATGGACCTCCCAGTCGACTTGGAGACTTCCTTCATGTTCCTCAAACCGGGTGTGCTTCTTCAGGTTAACTATACCCTCTATGTTCCTCATCTCTTTCCAAACCTCCCAACACCTCGCTCCCCTCGCTCCCCGACCTTTGCACCGGTCCCCAGGAACGGTGTGCGCACCTCGGACGACCGCGTGAGGCGCCACTGAGCGGACGACGTTCGTTCCGCCGATCGTTCCGGAGGGTCGTGGGGTTGAGCTGCCTAGGGCTCCAGTCGTACTAAGAAGGTGGGACTGGGGTGGGTGCCAGGAGGGTCCAGTCATACCATCTGAGGAGGTACTTGGAGCCCCAGGGGCTGAGAAGAGGCCGTTGGTCTTGAAACTCCTCCTGGAGCGAGACTAGCGAGACTAGAGGGGAGAAAGGAGACGACATATCGTTGGCAGCGAGAGACTGTCGTGACATGTCGTGAGATTAGAGCTTGGAGCGACAGGAACAGATGATGTTTGACACCAGATGATTTGTCGGTCCGAAGGCTTAAAAGGGCCTTCAGTGACTGAGACAGTTGCGGGTTCCAGCCGAATGTGGCTAGTGTCACTAATGCCACATCCAAATTAGCATAATGGGACGGAACAATAAAATGTTTGTTTTTGGCAAAATTATTCACACACCCTGAAATAGTTTTAATAGGACGGAATAATCAATAGTTTCTGTTTGTGTTCGCCCGGTGTGTGTGCCTTTTTTGTTATTGATTTGTCTACGACGACGACGACGACTACGACGACCACGACGACGACGACGACTACTACTTCTACAACTCCTACTACTGCTACTGCTACTGCTACTGCTGCTCCTCCTGCTACCACTCCTCCTGCTGCTGCTGAATTTTGCGTGATTCACGGAACTCTGACCTGAGAACCTCTTTTAAAACCCCTTATTAAACTCATCGATTTCATTCCCCCAAACAATTTTTCAAGAGGGTAGTGCACAAGCAGCGGGCAAGTCAATAATAATATATAATAATAAGCATTGTTTAGGGGGTGGGGTTAAGATGTAAACTTGGAGCCCAGGAAAAATATCGAAACTTGTGTTTTTTGCTCTTTTATTCATGCCTTTTAAGTTCTTTTCTTACTCTACCAAGGTTTGCTTGATTCACGGAACTTTGACCTGAAAAAAACTGTTTAAAACACCTTATTAAACACTAATCGATTTAATTGCCCCAAACTTGTTTCAAGGGGGGTAGTGCATACGCCTCGGGCAAGTGAATAACACGAATTGTTTCGGGGGTGGGATTAATAAGTAATCTTGGAGCCGTAGGAATATATATATACTTTTATAGTGCTCTGCTATTGCTGCCCTTACTACTACTACGACGACGCCAACAACTACTACTACGACGACGACTATCACTACGACTGCTACTGCTACTGCTGCTACTACTACTACTATTACTACTACTACTACTACTACTACTACGACGGTCCAGAAGTAAATGCCATATTCAATGTATATTAGTCACGATGTTTGCACTAAACTGCTGCCCCATTAGAGTTGGACCGTAAGTTACCCTTTGGCGGAAACTCATGTGGGTTGCTGCATGGAAGTGCAAGACTTTTGGTTTCAAAAGTAAAGATTGAATGTTTTCGTCGGGTCAACAAAGTTCGTGCTGCAGTGCACCTCAAGTTACCGTGGGTCAAAACCAGGGGAGGGGTTTTTCCCACCGAAGGTGAACAGAATAGACTGCTACCCTATGGGCTTCCAACCACAATAATTGCTTTGTACCGCACCACCATTGTTGTACAAAGGAGCTTACACTACGCTGAACCATGCCCTGAGGAGGTTCTTTTCCAAGCTGGACCTGAACGGACGCTCGGCTGACCGCGTTTCTTCTTTTCGTCGAGTAGAGACTGCGTAGAGCGACAAACCATAGGGATGGGTCCAGCTGGAACGGATGGGAAGAGGTCCGAGGTCGAAGAGGTCAGTGTTTGGGTGGAGCCTTTAGGCTGGTGGAACCTCCAGTTTTTGTTGTGGCTTCGTGGAGCTGTGGGTTGCAAGTTGCAACATGGTAAATCCACCGTGACATGTCTTGGAAACCCGCGTCAGGCATGAGACCAGAATGTCAAGCCTGACTTTGGACTGAAGGCTTGTGTCCAGATGTGTCCATGTGGTTCTTTCGATTTCTACGCAGATTTGGGCAGCTGAATTTGATTAGATTGGACCACCGGCTCTCGCGAAAAAAGACTTCGTGGGAAATCAGAGTGTTTCATGAAAGTTTCAAGAGCCTGGTGGTGCATTTCGCATAGAATGCGCAATTCAGAGAAAGGAATGCTCCAGCAATCACAAGACGGGGTGCCGAACTTGGAGGATAGGGCCGGGGTGCCCATTCTCCACTCACTTAGAGACTAAAAACTCACCCCATTTGATGTTCATGGACCTGTGCAATGTGCAGGAACCCTGCATGGTCGCGGCATGGTCTCGGCCACGATTCATCCTCGTCCTGCTTCCTCGATGATCGAAGTGGGCCGCACTCGTCGGACTTCCCAGGCGATGGCAAGATCAGCTTCGATGAGTTCCGCGCGCGCCTCGCACGAGTTCGGCGCACCAAACACCGGGGGGCACCCTGCGAGTCAGACTGAAGGGGGTCCCAGTCCGCAGAGCGTGCGACCTGCGGTTCCAGCGGTTCAAGTTCGATTTCATCAATGAGGGAGAGTGAAGTGTCCCCTCCTGGGCCTTTCGTGGGGCTTTCGAGTTCAACGGTTTTCCATTCGGAACTCGGTGCGTCTTCGGTCCGCCGTTGGAGGTCTTCTCCCGGTGCCCAGGGAGACTCAAGGTTCGGAACGTGGCGGTCAGGTGCAGCCAAACGTCGTCGACCAGACGAGGTGGAGTTCATGAAACAACGGCAGTATGAACCATATGCATGCGTGAAGGACTCCGAAAGTAGTCGCTTCCTAGAAATCATGATTGAAATGCTTTGAAGGGACTCGTTCAAGCCTTCACAATGTATCCACCTCCTTGGAAGATAGTTGGACAAACAGTCTCTCCAAGCATTCCTCACCTTCATCCAAAAAACCGATCCGCAGGAAAAGCACAATTTCGATGGACAAAAACCATGTCTTTGCCATCCTCCGGCTCCTTCCTTCAAGGTTAGTCGCACGCGTCGACAAGACCACAATGCATCGTTAGTCGGGGGCGCCTTCTACCAGACCAAGCTCGTGCCTGGGAAGCTCGTGGAGCGTTGGGTTGGGGGGGACGGCTCAGAGCCATGCAGCTTGAGTCAGGTTTCGATTCGGACTTGAGAGGCCGGAGGAGGTCGTTTTCATGTAACAGGTGGATGGTTTCAGAGATGTTCATGTTCAACCCTTACTTGGGGATGATTGAACCATATTTGAACCCACTGACTCAATCTGACTCATATTTTTCAAGTGGGTTGAAAACACAAAGCAGGTTAAATATTTGGGGATGCTTTGGGTCAATGAGACATCCTTTGGGCCCTCCTTCCTGTCAGGCAGCCAAAGGTTGCGACGGCTTCAAAACCACGGCGCCGCAGCGCATTTCAATGGTGGACAAGTGATGGGCACTGCCATTTGCAGCACACTAGGAGCAAGGACGCTACTAGTAGCTCCTGGCATCGCTACGAACGGAGCAAGAAGCTACTAGTAGCACCTGCCATTTGCAGCATGCCGGGCCACACAAGATTTGGCCAGGCAGAGACGACTTCTCTTGACGGTCGGTCACATGTGACACTGCAAGGGAAATCGTACCGCATCAACTGACTGATCAGTCAATAGTGATTCAATATAGTGCCAAATAGATCCAAATGGATTCTGAACAGCCCGTGGCAGCGGTGCCGCATAGGATGCAGGAGCTAGGTGAGCAACAACAAGGGCATCATGTTGTGGAAGGCTTGGAGCGGTGTCATCATGAGTTTGATTCAGAAAGACCATGAAAGACCTCTTTGTCGAATGTCCACTTATACTTTCATGTGGGGTCCAGTAGTTTGTACATTGATCAACCGTCATTTTAAAGAAGTGCGGTCTCTGGTCATGGGTGTCCCAGACGCACTTTGCTTCAATCTTCAGAATATATAGTCTTATTGAAACGTCAATATACGATAATATACGACTATTGCCTTTCCCTTGCCTGAGAACTTGAATCGAGCGAAACTACAGGGCAAACGTTAACACAAACATCATAAAAGGTGTGACAAGCATATGCTGTGCAAGCATATATGAATATACAGTATACATATACTTGTGTATCTATAGACACTTCTTATATACTTGTGCAAGCATTTATGCCAAGTTGTCAATTCCTTTGACTTCAGCAGAGCTATCGTGTTGGTTTTTTTTTCAGCTGACGACTGAACATCAGAAACACCTGGAACTCACCTGGAACGCGCTTTGATTGAGGTGATTTCATCAGGACATACCGGACCTCGACATATACTCTTTTTTTGCCTCGACTACTGGTGGAGACTTGTGGAGACAACTTGGGGCCTTGGCGACCTGCCACCATTTTGGGTGGTTGACATGCTATTGTTGCCATTTCGAACCATGGCATGAAACGACTGGTGAATCCTGGTAACTCTTATGCCATGAGCTAGGCATGTACTTCTTACTCCATCCTTGCGAGGACCCCATGATCAGAGAGCTTTAAAGTTTAACATCTAATTCGTTTCTGAGAGGCTTTCCTCCTGAGTGGGCAGAGTTGAAGGATGTCCACCGGGAGGCTATTTCGCCTTGAAACGCTGAGCAATAGCAGCTACTGCATCCCTGCAGTTGGTGGCTGGCTTCATGTGGGGTTTTGGAATATCCCGTGGGGGGGCCCCCTTGCAGGCCCCAGATTTTTGGAAGTCTTTCCTTGTGATTCATTGGGACCAGTGGTCTGCTTCATAGGGCAGTTCCAAATTAGCCTCCAGATCCTTTCTGGCTTTTGACAGGTTCAGTAACCATGTAGAGAAGGTTGTGCAGAATGGATTGGTGAATCAGCCCTTCCATGTTGCTAGTCATTTCCTCGGCTGTGCATGATGCGGTAGACTCGTCGAGGTTCGCACTTCCCAATCTGCGGGAATCGTCCCAGTGAATGCGCGGCCTAAAACACTCGCAGAACTCGGAGCCACAACGACTCGGTTTGGAGGCCTCTTTCAATCGGTTCCAGCTCCACCCGCCTGACCACGCTGTTTTGGGACAGGTGCTTTCTGGGCAAAAACACTTAAACACAGGAAGCTCCGATCGAACGGATGGTTTTTAGTTGATGCACCTCATCCTTTTGACATGTTTCGATCTCATCTCCCAAGCTCGCCGCGCGGGGGTGGTTTGCACGAGAGGTTTGCCCTCCCCGATTGTGTCAAGGACATGTGCACAGTGTCTACGGTGTTTGAGTCGTGCAAGCGGCAGCCTAATTCGTCCTAATTTATTAAGCCGAGTGCAGCAACGGAATTGAACACCTCTCGGGGTCGTTGAAAGAGCACATTGCTGGCATACAGCTCCCTTCTTCGCCAGGCGAGCCCTCTGGCGGCGGCAGCAGGGGGATTCAGAGGATGCAGTTTTGGGCATGATCAGATCCATAAATTCCATTGCTCCGGTCATTGGAAGTTTCTATGCTACTAGATGCTGCACTAGAGCCACGGAGAGGTTTATATATCCCTCACAAGAGCCTACGGGCCCGCTGGCCACCTCCTTGTAGAGGAAGGGGCCGCCATTCACTTTCGTGATCGTTTCAGAAAGCATATCAATTGGGTGAATAGACTCCTGTCCACCAATTCCCCCCTCATCCACCCATGAGCCGCGTGGTTTTCCCGCGGAGATCGTGGGGGGAAACCCCCCACGGAGATCGATGGTACACCCGCTGTGTGGAATTTTGGGAGTGGATTCGATGGACTGTCCCCCGGGACTGGACCACTCTGGGGTCAGGTAGACTTTTGATGAATAGACCCTAGGGCTCCAACCATCTCCCCAGAAGGTGTGGTGGGGTGGGTGGGTGCCAGGGGGTCTAACCACCTCCTGAGGAGATGGGCCAGGAGCCCTAGGGATGAACCCCTCATTGGTATGAAGGGGCTTTACAGATCTGGCAAGGGAGGGTGTGTGTGCGCATTGTAGGTCGTCCACAACTTTGTGCATCCATGTTTGGGGGGATTGGAAATGCAAGAGCCTAAAGATTCATAGATGGAGGGTTGGAGCAATGGAATGCCATACGCCTATGGATTGCTCCGGTACTTCTAAAGTCTATAATCTATGCCAGTCCCATGGGAGTGTTTGGGTTCTGGCAGCAGATGTTGGACCAGTGTTGGACGAGAATCGATGGTGGTTGTGTCTTTTGTCGGACAGTTTGTTTCATGCATTTCTGGGGGTTGTGAGGTTGTGCTGAAGGGCAGCTTTGACCTGCTGTTTGAAACAAGTTGCCACAAGAACTTGAGCTTACTCAGTCCAAACCACAAATCAGCTTGTAGCCAATGGTAGGGGAACGAGCAAGTCACAGTGGCTAGACATTTATAGATTTATAGAAGTGCATGACAGGCATCATCAGGCCACATGTGAAAGCCTCCTGAGGCCTAGATGGAGGGTTGGAGCTCGTGACCGGCGGTGACGAGGAGGTGGGTAATGAGCGCTTTTACAATAACATAAGGATCATACTATTATACATACATCCATACCCAGACCATCCATGTATGGCATATGTACATACATTGACCTGTGAAACCACCCCAATGTAGGTAAATATGCCATAATTACATGGATGGTCTGGGATATACATGTCTACCCAGTCAGTGGGGGCTTGGTTTCCCCCTCACTAGGATACAACAAAAATGTTGAAACACAGGCCAAGCTCTGGGCAAGCGCGAAACTCAGGCAAATGCTTTCTCTCCCCTCAGAACCCCCTTCTTAAATCCCAAATACTCTTTCTGGCCGAGCCCGGTGCTTTCGCCCCCACGGCTCGCCACCCCTGCGGACTTCGAGTCCTGAAAGGTCATCTCCCGAAAGCTTCGCATCGGGTGAACTCGGTGCCTGAAGATGAGTTCAGAACATGGACGTCCTGGAAACTGGAAGTCCCAGATCATCTCTGGAATATGCCATGGTGAATTGCTTGGCCATGGTGAACTGCTTGGCCACACTGGAAGTCCAATCTTTTGCCTTCCAATCTTACGCCTTACGCGACTGGATCGGCCCCCCCCTCACCTTTCACACGGTGCCCCATTGTGGTGCCAAAAGGGGACTTGAGCAGACAAAATTCGGAACACAATGCTTGCTGTGACTAAGGTTGTTGATTAGTTACTCCCCCCAATATGGAGATGCAAAGCCATTCTGGTAAGGAGATGTATAAATCAGCAGTCTACATTAGTGCAAGAGTTTGCAACATGAACATGTGAGCATCGTGAGTCTTTAAGAGGAACACACTATTTTTTTTTCCTCATCAGATTGGATTCATCTGTTGGCAAGCTGTTTCCCATCCATGATTGAAGCGTGCTGGTTCGAGTTCTCGTTCAACTGAGAGGTCCAAAATCAGTGGATTTGGTATCAAATATTCTGACTATTTAGGCCACTTGCAGGCGTGGGGGAGGTGAGGTGCCAACACCGCCGGTAAGGACCTCTCAGGGCCTTCTTGAGCACGACGTTTTTCAATGCTTTTTGAGTCGGTAAGTCATCACAATCAAACCAGGTTCGGACAGATTTGCCGCAGGTGCAGTTAATAATGGCTGAAGTCTTGTGCCGTTTGTAACGATGTTTTTGCGATCCCCGCCGGTGGGGTCGCAGTCCCACTGGGTGAATGTGGAATATACTGCCATGGACCATCATTCTCCTCCATTGGTGGAAGAAAAGCCTGGATTTAGGAAGCAATTCTCAGACACTCCTGGTATATCATTTCGCTATCTACACTCGGGTTGTGGACCTGGATCAACGTAGGCATGTTCATTCGGATTGAACAGCGGGGCCGCGACATCGCTGCCAGGGTGGACAGCTTCTAGGCACTTCCCGGCCCGGTGCAGGGGGTGCCCAGAAGTGCCAAGGACACTACCCACCTAAACCGTGCCATAGCGTGCATCCGTCACTTCTTGGCCAACATGGAGCTCGATCCCTGGACTCTCCAGCCCTATTTGGCTCTAAAAGTCTGGTGGAGGCTTGAAGAAAGGCGGTTCCGTTCCCCCCCGCAACCACCCCCCCAACAAAAACACCCCAAAACACCGGACCCGGAACCCATCAACTTGCGATCCTTGGGACCGATTCTCCAGGTCGCACATCAACGGCACACGGTCGCTTCCGCGCTGGACGTCGGGTTCGGACCGATGAGTCGGGTGAAAGGGTGCGGCGGCGCCACCGAAATCCTACACGGCTCGGTCCAAAGAAGGTGCCCAGGGACCTGCACATGAAACATGAAAAAGAAGAAGGTGTGCAAGTCTTGTGCAAGTCTTGCACCCATGAGGCCCATGATCCACGCACTGTGAAGCACCCAGCCTGCGGGCTTGGGGCGTTTCTCGTCACAGTCCGGGGATTCCGAGCTGCTGGGCTGACTCCCTGACCAGCCGTCCTCATGGTGAAGTGGAGTGAGTGAACTCCACCCGTGGTTTGGTCCTCGGAGAAATGGCCATCCGAATTCAGGGGCAATTGAGGGCACGGTGGTTCCGCAAGGAGTGTATAGCTACAAATCTCTGATCTTGACACGAAGGTTTGGGGCCCAAGCGGCTCGGTCAAGATGCTTTGGGCTTAGCCCAGATCCCACTGGTCCTAAAACCGGGCGCAGTGTTTTGCTGTCAGGCTATTTGAGCAAGTTGCCAGAGGTGAAGGTCGAAGAGCTCAGAACTGCCGCAGTTGGCAACGTCCAAAAATCCAAGATCCACCCAGGACACGGGAATTTTGGGTCGTTAACAACCATTATATCATTATCCCTCCCATGATGTTTATATAGCCCTATGGACGTTTTTGGAGAGAAATTGCCCGTAGGCGCCCAGCCTGGGCACAGGAAAGGTACAACAAAGGTCCACTTGGCCCATCTTGGCCGCTTGGTGCATTTGTAGGGAGACCACACAATTTTCTCACTGCCTTGCTCGGTACTAGTATGGACTGGTCGATTTGTTCAAGAGGTCGTTGCCTCACGAAGGTCCTTTCCTGATTGAGCTACACACCCATCAGTCATCATCCATCCATCTGTCCATGAGGCCAAGGTGGCGCAAAGCTCGCCCCCGACAGACCCCGCGCAGGTGGGGCGAACGAGAACCTGGGCGATCGATCAGTTGAGGGCGGGTCCAACCTGAGGTGGGTCCAGATCTTCTTTGGTGTATCCCAACACTCCCAGGTATTTCATGATATAAGCTCATCAACATGTTTGTCGGCCATATACAACCGATATATATCTTTCACCCCGTCATGTCCATCACTTTGAGCTCGGTCTTGCAGGAATCAGATCAGCTCACAGAGATTCGAGAACGGCTGTTAGCCTCCGACTCCGAGCGACTCTGCTGAACAGGGCCGTAGGAGCTACCGACATCGGCGCTGTTGGAGAGATTTAGGCGTCACCTGTTGGAGAGATTTAGGGGGAGCATATCATACCACTCAAATACTGGTGGACCGTTTTTTTTCGCGCAGCTTTTTTTTCTCCCTCATTAGCGCGTCATGTAGACTCATTGATTCATAACCCCACACATTTGAATCCAATTGATTTGGAGGATCCTTTTCATAGGGTAGAGCCTACATTAACATTATAGTGCGGACAGTTTTAGTGAACCTTGATGTTCCAGAAAAAATCTGCCCGGGACTGGTCACGGTGCAACTTCCAAATGGTTAGGGACCTTGCGCCAGCCACACACCACAAGGAGTACCTAAACTTGATCAAGTGACCCTACTGGGGTACCCTATCCCAGAGACTCCATGTATGGCATATTTACATACATTGACCCCTAAAACATCCTAAAACCACCGCAATGTAGGTAAATATGCAATACATGGAGAGTTTGGGTATGGTATAGTCTATCAGGGTCTCACCCCTGGGCCGTACTTGGCACCCACCAACGGCTCTTGGTGGACCCTCCCAAGTGGTTTTCGCCCGAATGCTCATGTGGATGAGCCGAGGGGAAAAGCACCCACAGACCAGGAGTCACCTTACGTGAGTGGATATTGCCCAAAGAGGTTCAGATCCCTTGGATTTACCGATGTGGGGTGCGACTCCACTGCCTTCCTGGTTAGAACAGCAGCACCTCGGTCCCAGGTCAGACCATGAGGACGAGCCGAAGGGCGACGCTGCTTCTCAGGGCCGGGGGACTTCGGGCGTGGGGGGGAGGGAGGGCCAGGGAGGAGCAGTTGCCATGGCACATGGACGGTGGGTCGAGACCAATTTCGGCCCTGGTGGACCCTGGAAAATGAACAGAAGAGATTACTGAGGAGGTTAACCTACCATGCAGGGTTTAGGCTCCGGGTTTTGACCCACTGCATAACTGAAACAATCGGAAATACACTAATATATACTGTTTGTAATGTATGTTTAACTGTTGTTATTATAGTATATTATGATGATTTGATTATAGATGTACATATGCACCAACACCCGGCTCTACAGGCCGAAATGGATCCTTTTGCAGACTTCAAAGTCACAGGTGACCTTTTTTTCAAGGGTCCTTGTCACAAATTCCTTTCAAGGAATAGAGGGTCGCAGCAGTTGAACCAGCTGAACCAGCTGTGTTCCCCCAAATGGTTCTAAGACGTGGTTCCAACAAGACGTGGTGAGCGCGGACATGTCATGATCCGGTGCGGCTTGGATCATGGATGCGGAGGTCACGCGGATGTCTATTGGAAGGCACATGGAACGGGGATGCTTTCGCTCAAATGTCCTGACCTGAAGATGTGCATTCCAAAAAGTTATATACAATGTATGCACATAGATATTGACACACACACAGAGAGATATATATATATATACCTAGTTTCTTCAATTTGACCTTTTGAAGGTTCCTATCAGTGACCTTTAGGAGGCTTAAGTGACCTCAAACCAGGTTATCAAAAGGTCACTTTGAAGAACCAGGTATATATATATATATATTTTGATATTGGAGCGAGGTCATGAACCTTTGGAGGACCCCGGGTTCCCCGGGTCGCTTGAACACTTCGTGTTCAAGGGAAGGGACCTCGCAGCGGACCCCAGGGCCCTCGCAACTCGGCTTCCCCAAGGCCTTGAGCCGCAGCAACCTTTCAGCACGCGGCCCCCAGGGCATCCCAGGGCGACTTGAGTTGGTGTTGTTTGTTTTCGTCTTCAGAACCCTGTGCATCCCTGTGCATCCGGTTCAACTTGGGACGGACGTGAATTGCTAACATGCAGTATATACTTGTTACAAGGACATGTCCCTTTTTCTGTTAAGTTGCTTGGGGACCGTCGTTCGTTGTTTCGGGGGAATTAGCGCAGAAGAAGTGTTTTTGACCCTTGCGGACCTCTGAAGAATTGGTTGTTCAGAACTAAGAGAGGGTATAAAACACTTTTTTTTTTTGCGTTGCTAGTGGCAACATACGAGACCAAAAGGACTATATTTCATAGGTTTGTTTGTCTCGTGAGTGGTGAGTGAACGGCCATGGTAAAAGCTTTGTAGACGTTGTAAACCTTTGTAAATTTGTTTGTAATTCAACAACTCTGTCAACTCTTTGCAAAAGTTGCAAACTTTGTACAAATTCTTAAGACTTTGTGAAAGTTTTGTACACTTTGTATAACTTTCTAAAAATATAAAACTTTGTAAACGTTCCAAAAACTGTGTAAAACGTTGCTCTAACTTTGAAGAATTATTTGAAGAACTCCAAAACTTCGTAAAAGGTTTGTAAACCTTTTTACAAAGTTTGCGAATTTTACAACGTCTTAATAAAGTTTTACCAAGTTCTTACAAAGTTTTACAAGTTTAAAGGTTGACAAAGCTTACAAAAGTGTGACAAAGTTTAAAAATGTTTTACAAAGTCTACAAAGTGTTGACAAAGTTTACTAAGTTTATACCAAGTTCACTACGTTTTTACAAAGCTTTCAAAGTTGGTACAAAGTTTACAAAGTTTTACACAGATTTTATGAAGTTTGCAAAGTTTTACAACCGTTTAACAAGTTTACAAAGTTTACAATATTTTAACACAGTTTACAAAGTTTTGAACAATTTCCAAAGTTTACCCAGTTTACAAAGGTTTTACTATTAAAAAATCAATGAAAGACGTATTGAAAGTTTTACAATGTTGCTGCAATGTTGACAAGTTTTTACAAAGTTTACACAGTTTTGCAAAGTATTGAAAGTTTACAAAGCTTGTACAAAGTTTGTAGTTTTCTACAAAGATTGCACATTTTACAATTTTTACATGGAGTTTTTACAAAGTGTACAAACATTTGCAAACTTTACACAGTATTTACATAGTTTACAAAGCTTTCACAAATTTTGCAAAGTTTATACAGTTTACACAGTTTTTGCACAGTATTGAAAGTTTACAACGATTTTACAAAGCTTTGGAATTTGACAAAGTTCTTGCAAAGTTCGCAATTTACACAGTTTTTCAATTTTTACAGAGTCTACTAAGTCTCACAAAGTGTTTACAAAGTTTTCAAAGTTTTTACAAAGTTTACAAAGTTGTACAACGTTTTACAAAGTTTACAACAGCTTTTTCAAGTTTACAAAGTCTTTTACAAAGTTTACACAAGTTTTTCAAGCTTACAAAGCTTTTACACAGTTTACAAGGTTTTTACAAAGTTTTTACAAAGTTTACAAAAGTTTTTCAAGTTTGCAAAGTTTTTACAAAGTTTACAAAGTTTTTACAAAGTTCACAAAGTTTTTACAAAGTTTACAAATGGCTGGTGAAAAACACTTATGTTTACAACAAATGACATGAAAAACACTTATTTTTAAGCAAAAAATCGTGCAAAAACACTTCTTTCACAGAACTTTACAAAGTTTTACAAAGTTTTTTACAAAGTTTACATAGTTTACACAGTTTTTACAAAGTTTACAAAGTTTTTACGAAGTTTACAACGTTCTGACAAAGTTTGCGACATTTGCCTTTTGTTACACAAATTTACAAAGTTTTTACAAAGTTTACAAAGTTTTGAAGATTTTGGAAAGTTTACAAAGATTTTGCCAAGTTTACGAAGTCTTGCAAAGTTTACAGAGTTTCGACAAAGTTTACAAAGTTTTGACAACGATTACAAAGTTTTGATCGTTTATTTATTTGCAAAGTTTACAAAGTTCTACATTTTACTAAGTTTTTACAAAGTTTGTACAGTTTCACAATTTGTATAAAGTTTTTAGGAAATTTACAAAGTGTTCAAAGTTCACAAAGTTTTCACAACGTTCACAAGGTCTTTCAAAATGTTTACAATGTTTTGACAAAGTTTACGAAGTTTAAAAACGTTTTACAAAGTTTGCAAAGTGTTACGAAGTCTATAACGCCTTTTTTAAAATAGAGTTTACGAAGGCCTACAACATCTAAAAGTTGTTTACAAAGTTTACAAAATGTTAGTACAAAGTGTACAAAGTTTGCAATGTTTACAAACTTTTTCACAAAGTTCACAAAGTTTTGACAAAGTTTACAAGTGTTTACAAAATTTTGACAAAGTTTTCGCATTTTACAATTTTTTACACAAAGTTTTCGCAGTTTTTTACAACAGTTTTACAAAGTGTACAAAGTTTTTACAAAGGTTTACGAAGTTTAAAGTGTTTCAGTGTTTAAAAAGTTTACAATTTTAACAACAGTTTACGAAGTTTTGACAAAGTTTGCAAAGTTTTCTCAATCTTTACACAGTTGTTGCAGAGTTTTGAAAGTTGACAAACTTTTAGAATTTCACCAAAGTTTCTACAAAGCTTACACAGCTTTTACAAATGTACAAAGTATTTACAAAGTTTACAAAGTTCTTACAAAGTTTACAACGTTTTGCAAAGTTTCCATCAATCCAGTTTACAAAGTTTTGACACAGATTGAAAACATCCGAAACTTTGTAGAAAGTTTGTAAGCATCAAAAACTTTTGTAAAAGCTTTGTAAAAACGTTCAAACTCAATAACTTGGTAACAACTTTGTAAAATTCCAAAACTTGTTCAAAGCTTGATAAATGTCCAAAGCTTTGTTCAGATATCTAAAGGTTCAATACTTTGTAAAAACTTCGTAGTTCCAAAGTTTTGTAAAATTCAATGTACTGTAAGTTTCCAAACCTTTGTGAAGTTTGTTATTTCTATTTTAAAACTTTGTAGACTTTGTTAAAACTTTGTAATGCAAAAACTCGGTTAAAAAAATTGTAAGTCCAAAACTTTGTCAATTTTTTGTAAAGATCCAAAACTTTGTAAACACTTTGTAGGAAGTTTGTTTGAAGACCTGCGAAAGCTGTTCAAGAAGAGCTGATCTTTGGATCAGTGAGACTGCTTGCATTTTTTTGTTTAAAAAACGGCATTTGGTGCTTGCGCTTTGGGAATTTGTGATTGATGGCTGTAGTGTTTCAGGGTATTGAGGGTGAGAAGAAGGGTCGAATGGTTATTGGTTGTGCAAGTGTTTTAAGACTTGGCCACGGAAACACCAAAACACTTCTTTCATTTTTTCCAAATAACATTGGTGCAAAACACTTCTTGCGAGCAAAAACACTAAACTCAAGCAACTTAACACCTTTTTCATCCATTCAAGGATGAGACATTGTGCGATGACATCGAAGTAGCATAATAGCGTAAGCGGCGGACTTGCGTTTCTTCCAGTAAGAAGGGGAGGCCAAGGTAATACTGCCTTATAAAGTTGCCTTTTGACCTATGCAAGTTTTCAGCATTGGACTTACTTATGATCCGGTCGCTGTCAACTTTCTCAAAGTGGCTTCGAAGACAGGTCAAAGAGTCATGATACATCATGATACTTAGGGTGGCAGACCTTGGCTTGGAATGGTCGTTCCAAGATGTTCCAAGTGTTTCTTGGGTTGCTCCAGGTGGATTTTGTTTCGGAGTGGACTCTAAAAGACTTGCGTCTTTAACATGCTTTACTTCACGGAGGCAAAGGAATCGTTTGTTTGGGGATGCTGGCTGCACGATGCCTTGCTCAGTATTCCCAATCTAACCAACTCCCACAGCACGTGATACTAGCTATGGCATCCTTGGTTGCTTAAGGTGATTGTTTTATTTTCCCTATGGGTGAATCTCCTTTTGTGGAGTATGTGTGTTTCAATAGTTTGCCGGAAATCCAAGGTATGCAATCCAATTGACATTGTGCTGGAAACTCTCCACGTTGTGATGCATTAAATTGTGGAGAACAAGCATGGTGCAGCGTTGCTGAGGTTGGTCTCAACTGGCGGAAGCTGACAATGCCACGCCTGGCGGCCAAGCCTGTGTGCGTGATCTCATTGGCGTTGGTAAGACGTGCTATGGTGAGGAGCTTATGGTACTTGTGTCATTGTACAGTTGTGACTTTTGGTTAGGACCTATATTTAGATAACACGCAAATCAAAAAGCCGGATTCAAGATATGTGACCATTTGCATTGATTTGCCACGTGCACTGAATTCATACATTGCATCACGGATCCTCCAAAAGCTATATAATATATAATATAGGCATAGGTCTCTATATATAGGTCGAGTCGCATGGAATCTCAGTCTCATCGGGGTCCGAGACAGTGTTCGTCAGAGTATGCCTCGCCATGCTTCCAAATGGCTCCAAGAATGGGAGGAAGTTCATTTCTCCAAACCGTAGTTTTGCTTAAGGTGATTTTTTTGTGTGCTTTTTATTCCTCGAACTGGGTGCATCCCCTTCTGGGGGATCGTTTTTTTTCTTTTTCCCCCGCTTCTTGGACAGCAAATGCAATGTTAGTTCTCCAAAGCGGTTTGCTTGCTTTGGGTGTGACTTTTCCCGCCCTTTTTCCCGGAGAGTCTGATGCTGGTGTGCCATGCTTGCACACTCTCGGCTGACCAAGCGTTGCCGACTCGAATTAATTCCATTATAGATCCGCCATGTTAGATAATTTTTGATGTAGTCACTGAAGCACAGAAGAGATGAGAAGAGATGGTATAAGAAGGATCTTGGGGAATCATCTTAGTTCGCAGGTCAATGACATTGGGTTCACCAGTGTTCCTTGGGTTCAAACAAAAACGAACGAGTGGTGCATGCTTCGCAGGGGTTCAGCCGGCTCGGGGGGCCTCAAGGCCGAGCACGCTCAGTGACGGTCCCTCGCTTTGCCACACCAGGTTGGCCCCGAGACCGACACGTACACTGGAACGGGGCAGCAGTGTGGCCGGCGACACTTCCACGGAGCAAGCGGAACGGTGTCCGGGGCTGGTGGTGTTTTTGGGATCATTTTGGTTTTGAAAAGCTGCTGCCTGTGGCATGTAACTGTATATTTTAGAGTCCCGTATTGGTGATCACATGGCATGTCAGCAATTAATTAGATCACAGTGTTGTTTGCGGGACCGCGTTTTCTCAAGCACGACCAACAAGCAATCAATGCGATAAGTTGTATTCTGGGAAGGCGTTTGACCTGACTTTGACCCTATATTTTTTGAGCAATTTGGAGGCGCAATTGCGCAATGGAGATATGGACTTCCACAAGTAGAGTAGTGAGTTAGAGCCCTTGGATGGTTTCTGGTTGTTTTGCTTCCTATGTTGCTATGCTCGTGTTACGCATGTTTCATGTTGTCATCATGGCTTGAGAACTTCGGGACAGTTGGGATCTTACTGACCACCGAGGCCAGGACAGTCAGATAATTTATCCGCTGGATTCCGCTGGGGTGATCGCTACTAGGAGCAAGGACGCTACTAGGGGCCCCTAGCATTGTTGACTAGCTCCAACGCGATCGGGATGGCAAGCTCGGGTATATGGAGGCATTGAATTCAAATTCCACATGAAACATCATGAAACAGGGTTGTCATTTGAAGCTACCACGAGAGCTTGCCTTGCTTGATTTACAGTTCGGGGTGCGGGGAAGAAGGCCCTTGAACTGTATAGGCTCAACTCGTACGCCTGCCACTGAGGGAATTGATGGTCAGTGAACAGATTTGATTCGTTTGCTTAGCTTCTTGAACGCTCGCCCTTTCGGATGAGCGAACCTCCCTGGGCTGACGGACGACTTTTGAACTTTCTACGGGAACCCTTCAGAACCAATCGCCTCGGTCGTGAAGCCGCGAAGGAACACGCCATCAAGAAAGCGAGCTAGCCGCGCCGAAACGTCGGGCCTGCCAGGTGGCTCACATCCGCCAGCCAGGTGGCCTCAGGAATTCTCAGTTTGTTCGAGCTGGGAGTCGGGTTGTTGGTTCTCCTGACCCGGTCCTCGGGAAGAGAAAAGGTGCCCAAAACCGCCCCAGTCAGTGGAATGAAGCCGAGCGTTTTTGCCTCACTGGTCAGACTGGTTGACCGGTGTCTAACACGGCTTTGTGTTAGACAGTCCTGGCGAGCCCAGCTAGCCCAATGCCGGCACTCGGCACTGGGAAAGCTCCTAGACTCGGCAACAGACAGTGAGGGTACATCCTCCAGACAGTGAGGTTTCTTAAAAAAACTCTGTGGTAGAAAGCATCGCAAGCATCGCTCCAAACTTCGGAGCTTGAAGAGCTCGCTGTGTGCAGATTCGAAGAGATCCTGGCTGTCCAGACTCTGACCGTCCATTCCGGATTCACCCTGCCACCGGAAAGGACACCGGATGGGGACACTGCGAAGTTGGAAATACTTTATAAGAAGAGAATTCCATCATCTCCCATCCTCAGGCAATGAATCCAAGATACCCCTTTGAGGCAGGGGGTAGTCCCATGGGCCCCTGTACCAGCAGTTCCATGTTCGTTCATGCCTGTGGAAGAGTCCCATCCAGGGGCCGTGGATGTGACGCCGGGGCACCGACTACCGACTACCCACACCGGCACACCGGCACCTAACTCCGAACTGCTGGTGCTACTATAGACATTATAGACTAAGTCAGCTACTATATATTACTGCAGTTTCTTTCCCCAGTCGTACCTTCTCAGAAGGTGGGACTGGGGTGGGTTTGGAGGGTCCAAATAACTTCCGAGAAGGTACTTGGACCCCGAAGGTTTCTCAACAATACAGATTGAACATGTTTGAGCACTCCCAGACTGACTCCCAACCAAAGCTGGACAAAACTCCCTCGACGTCCCCCTGTTCGTGACACCTGCCCTCCACATGAGGCTGCAAGTGGTACCCGGTTCACGGACCAGGATCGTGTGACACTTAGATCTTCGGCTTTCAGCGATTTTCGGGGTCACCTCCAAGTGCCCTAAACACACCTACAGAGCTTGCGACCTGGTACCTGGTTGGTACCTGGTACCTGGTGCACCTTCTGAGTGCCGGGAGTCGGTTTTGTTTTACTTCTTTTTTCGGCTCCGTGGTCTCAGACTCGTGGGCGCATTGAGTGCACAGGTTCCAGGGAGGGTCGAATGTCAGTCAGGCAGCCACCAGGGTCCCCACACAGGAAAAAAAAAGCAAGGAAGACACAACTTTCCCCCCAACAGTGGTAGGAGAAGCAAATGGCAAGGCGTTGCAGCATACCTTTTTCAGGTTGATGGTTGCTTTGCTGATCTTGTTTCGGTGTCATTGTTTTTCGCTTGTTTCAACAAAGACGCAGCAATTCCGTCTCACTGACTTACAGCCTTACATCATCATACAATTCCGTCCCCCCCAAGAAGCGAGGTGAATCTCTCACACTTTGAGCATTGGGAACGGGTCGGCGAACATGTCCGGTGGGACGGATACTAGGGATTGTTGTGAGTTGTTGCCTCCACGGCTTGCTCAAAGCTTCTTCAAAGGGATCTGCCGGTTTTTTGTGACCATTTGTGACCATTTACAGACCTCACACTGGGATATCAACATTTGAGCCGGGCTTCTTACGATTATATATCTGATTACAGTATCTCAAATGACTCGAGTGATTTCAATGCTTTTGAATGGTGCCAAAAACCAACCGGCTGATGAAGTCAGTCGACCATGGAGATACTTCACTGCCCCGCAGTTCTCGGCCCAAAAGAGGCGTTCGCCATCGTTTGCCAGCCCGACTTGGGCCGTGCGGTCGGATGCAGCAGAGCTATGGGCACATTTCGACTCTAAGATTTCCTTGATGCTTTCTGTATATCAACCAGTCGAGATCCTCTCATCTATGCACATCTATGCACATATGTTTATATTTTATCATGTTGATATATATATATATGTATATATATATACATATATATATATTACATTATTATTTGATGTTTCTTGGGCATCCTGGATTCCAGAGCCGGGCCGATCACGGCACATCGGATGAAACTGGCGGCTTGCTGAGTACCCACAGAATCCGGGCCTGAAGCAATGGAAAGGGGTGAAGAGGGTTTATCTTGTCAAACCATCCGCAAGTGGGTCATTTCTGTAATTGGGCATGTGGAGTAAATGAACAATGTGTGTTTATGTGTATTCCATACAGGGTCCGGACCTTCGCGGCCGTCTCTGGACCCCCTGACCTAAGCTGTCGGGTCCAAGGATTGTGTCATATTCCGCATGATTCCGCATATCATGGTGGGCGCAGGCGATCACCTTGATCTTCTATCATCCAGGAAGGTCAGGATTTCAGACTGCGCCCTGCAGGGTTTTCTCAGGTTCTTCTTTGGATCTAAGGAGTCGAAACTGGTTTATATACATCATGTATGGCCACATCCATGTGATCCTGAAGGACTTGGTCATCTCTGAGTTTGGCGAAGAACAATGGAAGATGGTCCTGCATGCCTCCGGTTGCGCAGATTTGGATGTCTTAGATTCTGTGCCGTATCCAGATGCAGCAGCTGGGACAGTTGAATGTTGGCGGTTTATGTGGGAGGTGGTGCTACTGTTGACTACTTACTCCCGTGGTGGGCGTGATTCCGATTCAAGATATACACTCCCAAAAATAGCATGGACCCTCACAAAGGTCCCCTGGAAGATGGTGCTCCTCTACCAACCAATGGTTTTTCAGGGTCCATGCCAGCTTTCCACAGACTATAAGTCTACAGATCCAGATTGGGAACATGCCGGAGACGACACAAAAAGCATGTACGACTTTCCCTTTCACTGGGTGAATCCCCACACCTGGGGAAGATGGGGAAGTTCCCGGTTGGACAGCAAACCATGGTGTCATGGCCAGGCCGCTTCGAATCCGATCCCCACGAGTAAGAGTGTGGTGTTCATGTGAACGTGGTGTTCATGTGAGCCCTAATTCTGTAGGATCTTGATCAATATACCTCCCATATCAAGAGGAATCCAAATGGGGTTGTGATTATTTTGTTCATGTTTTCCTTGTATGTTGTTACATCATCAGTGACAAGACACGACATCGAACGATGAGCCCTTTTGTTCCAGGTGACCTTTAGCCTCATCACCAGCCTTTGTATGATCAGTGCTTGGTCTCCAGAAGAAGCCGTGGAAAAGCTGGGGCACCACCTCATCGTTTTCTCCTTGCGCTCGGGGCATCTTGGACGGGAGAAGGGCTAGCGGAGAACCGTTCACCTTTTTGGGGGCTTGGGGACACCCCACCGGGGAAAAAAAAACCACAGGTGGAAAGTGTGCTTAACTGTAACCTTGAATTACTTTCTCAACTTAAGGCGAATGTCTTGTGTAGAGTTAGATAGAATTATATGGTGGCAAAGAGGGTGTTTGCGTCTTTCTTTGCCTAATATCACATATTTGTTTGGTTTGGTCATGTGTTCTCACTATTCGCCAAAGCTGTTTGGATTTGTCTCTCATCACCACATGCTCGTTTTGAGTGTTCGTTGTCAGATATGCAGACTTGAGCTTCAACACCCTTCCCTTTCCCGGCTTGTCTGTTGTTTCAATCGATTTTACGTTCTGTGACTGGCTCTTTCTACTATTCAATTATGCTTGAACTGTTTCCTATCTCCTAGCAGCCATAGCTTCGAGCACAATGGTACAAGTAGGAAAGTTGCTGACTGAAGAATATTATGTATCACAGACAGGCAGCTGTTGAAAAATGGATTGTCCAAACCCAAAGATAACTATGACGAGAAAACCACCTGTATAATTACATATAGTAATTTGTGCCTGGTTTTAGACGTCGGGATTTTTCTTGCCCTGTGCCCTGTGCCTGCCCTATTTTTTTGAAACACCTGCATGCACACAAGTGCAGACAAGACAACTTGGTCAAGAACAATCCTTGTGAAGATTGGAGCAGGTTTCCTGTTTGGTTCTCAATGTTGAAATAAGTTTCAGAAAGGGTAGCAAGAGTTGCTGTAAGCAAGACAGACACAATTAGAGACAGGAAACTACGGGAAATAACTGTTGCGTGGATAGAAGTTAATCAGTCCTCCTTCGCACCGGTGAAGCTCATTACCTTCTTTAGCACTGCGTTCCTTTATTTGGATCTGAATGGTTTTAAGTCAAACATTTGTCAGAAAAGACATACAGCAAAACAAGAAACAACAACTTGTCCCCAGTTTAAAAGCAAGTTCGAGAGTATAGAAAAGTGTTAATGAAGACTTAAACCTACTGAAACAATCGTAAAGCCTTTTGAGACTCCGAAGGTCTTGCAGAAAAGAATGTTGACAGAGAGGAATAACTAAATGAACACATGATATTGTGAATCAGTTGTATCAGCAGTGAAAGAGTTGAATAAGAGAAACACGAGCTTACTAATATATTACTAATATACAGTCAGCAGGCAAGAAGGAAAAAGCCACTGCTTGAGTACGGGCCAAAGTGCATTTGGCTCCGTTTCTATTGCAACCTGCCTCTTATGCGGGTGGTAAGGCTAGAAGGCTACATCGCCAAGAAGGTGCTAAACCACGAGAGGCAACAACCAACAGAAGCACAACGCACATGTTTAAGGTAAAACGATAGCAAAACCTCAAAAAACTAAGCAACATGTTTTAGATGAAATGATTGCAACCCCAAAAGGGAACACAAACAATGTTGCAGATACAATGAGTGCACAACCTAAAGGCAACACACACACACAGTGAGGCTACTATAGGATTTGGAGGTCTGTTCTCAAAATATCTCAAACAGTGTGTCTTTCTTGCCATCATTTTTGCCTCAAACGGTCTTTGTTTTACTGTAAAGGTTGTTTGTATATTGTTTTTGCATGGATTTGCTACCATGTTGGACCTTAACAGTAACACATGTTCGGTCCATGTGTTTCTTGTATCTTCTCAGGCCTCGCGCTCGCGGGAGGCCTGAACAGAATGGTACAAACAACAAACCTCGTTTCCACGAGGTGTGCTGTCATCATGACACGTGCACCGCTCAGACTCGCTTGCCGTGCTCCGCTCAGAAGGGCATCCTGTCCGTGGTCTCGGTCGGCAGGATTGGTTCGATGTGGAAGTGACTCCAATCTTGGTGCAGCTGTGGCAGATGGCCTCGGTCAGCGATTGTGACTCCACCCTGACGCCGTTGACAGGTACCTCCCACTTTTGGGAGGCCAATTCCGGCTTGTGAGGTGCTGAAAGCCAAGCGAAGACAAAACACCAGGTCCTTGGTGTTCTAATCCGAAAAAACAGGTCGATCGGATCTTTTTTTCAATGGATGTTTTCGGCTGCAACTGGCCTTTTGAAGACGGGGCCCGTGGGCAGATTGAGGATCAGAATGAATCTCCGCTTCGTATTCTAAGGGCCTCAATGGATCCCTTTTTGCCACATGCAGCTCTGTGAAAGGACAGAGTTGTGCAAGTATCGCCACTCCAAAGTGCTAAGATCTCAGCCTTGAGTAATTGCGCGCCACCTGAAGCATTTTTAGGCCCTACCCTTAATTTATATTTACTTGTTCGATGCACAAGTCCATTCGGGACTGTACACTAACATGTCAAGCACCAGTACGTCCCCCAAATGCACAACCCGGTGCAATGCCCTGAATCTTGGAAGTTGTTCATTTTGAGGGTCGAGGCTTTGGTGAAACCCGAGGCGTTAAGCCGTGTCGTTGCAGAAGAGTCCGCACTGATTCAGACCTCCACTCACACTTTCAAAAGAGTCCGGGCCCTCAAATGGACCCTTACTGGAGGGCCCAAGGATTCTCAGGCTACATTTTGGAGACGGCTTGATGGCTATGTATTTTCTTTGATATTTGGTGGTGAGAGGCTTGGAAGGAGACCTCGCGCACCTGTCAGAGTTAGTATTTTCAACCAGCCCAGTGCTTTTTGAGATGATTTTTTGGGGGGCTGGAAGCGTGTCCTTCCAAGATCTCCCGATCCACCGGGTTCAGTGGGCAGGACAGTCGTGCCAGCAAGCAGTGAGCAGATGTGATGTGGCAGTGTTCAATTATGTCCAAATGCTTTCCAAAAGCCCTTCTTGTTGAGATTCGCTTAAGTGCTGTCAGGCGCCTTTTTTTTGTCTTCCCACAGTGGCTGTAAATTTTAGAAATGAACTCTACGCAAATTGATCAGAGGCTTCCTTCGACCCCTTGGCAATTGCTCAAACATTTGTGGCTTCAAGATCTTCAAGGTCAAGGTGGTGTAATTCAGAACCACAAGTGTTTGCAGCCATGTCCAGTGTAGGTGTCATCCCTCCGGGGCAACGAACGGCTAGAACTTCGAGGCGGTCAGGAGACGTGCCACACGGTGCGACTTCGCTCCCTTCTTCGCCATTCTCCGGTCCGAACATCTCCCTCTCTTTGCCACGGGGCGGAGAGATGAACAGACGTGGCCCATCCAGATCCAAAAGGGACGAAACGGATCCGTGGATCCGCGGGATCCGCGGTGGTTCGGATGAGGGGTTTTTTGGGATGATGGGATAAGAGTTAAGGACGGGAGAGGGAGGAATAGATTCATGTTCACTCTATTTTGATATTTTGTATACTATATTCTTACTTTCTGTATCTCTATCTCTCTAAGAATGTTATATGTTTTTTACTATTGTTCTTTTCATGTTATAATATATATATATTGTATACATATATATATATATATGTTGCATGTGTACACGGTGACCTCCTCTACTTCAAGTAGCCGAAGATTCATGCGCCGAGATCCCTCACGGCTGCCTCTTTTTTCGTCGGTACCGCGGCTGTCCAAGCACCCTCACTCCAACCGACGCTTTTGGAAGACAAGTCGTTACCTCCAACCTTCGGGGGGGGGTTGTCCACTTCCATGTTGGATGGAAGGGTAAATACAAACTGATACTGATATAATTTGATATCTCCATAAAGGTATATATATTATAATATATATAAGGTGGTGGAAAAAAGGAACTTTTTGATCCATTGGTTGCAGGCATGATGTGCTTGGCTGCCAAAACAACTTGATTCTGGAGTTTGAGACCCCATCATGTGGGATTGTAGGGTTTCGTAAACATCAATAGCATGGCATGGACTGCTTGGCTGCAGCATGTTGGGTGAAAGACCCGTGAGCTGGTAGCATCGAGAGCTGGAAGATGCTTGAAAGCACGTGGTCTCTTTTCAGGGGGGGGGGGGCGAAGGTGGACTCCCTGAAGCATTTGGATTGAGGAAACGCCAGGCCTGTGATCTAAGGGGCGTCTTGTGTGGGACCACCACTGAGAGGTGGAGGGAGCACCCGAAAGTGTGACCTGGAGGCCCTGCTTCGTAGTCCAGAATCCTTTATCCAACAATGATTCTTCTGAAAAGCATGAAATCGGTGCTTGGAAGCCTGGGATGTGGGCGTTGAAATCGCCCTTGTTTTTGGACAGCGTTGCTTTGATGCTTTGGAAAGCCTGTGTGGGGCCGAACGTTGGATGTGGTAGGTTCTCCTGTTTGAAGAGCTGTTTCTGTATTTGCACGATTGTACACCTGTACATACCATATTGACCTCTATGTTTGGCTCAAGAAAAGGGCGCTCTACATGTTGGTACTTGTAGGCTGTTGGCCTGTAAATTCAGGTTATCAGCCGTATCGCCAAAGAGCGGTACGCGCCATTCTAGCTGTGTCACCTACCCACCCTCGTTCTGCGCACACGTGAGGTGGCATGGCGGACAGGCCCTTCGAACCAATTCGAGATGGCACGGATCGATCGAGGTCAAGAGTCGGTGATGCCGATGAGAATGGGTCATATGTACAGACGGAAGTCTTCACCTCAGAGCATGATGAGGATGCATTGGTTGAAGCACATGGGAACGTGTTGCCACCAGCTACATCGACTGGTGCGATTATCCTGTCTCCCACGAGCCCTGCCTTTGTTCCGTCGAGTACATACAACGATTCGAGACAAGTCATTAACCAAACGGCGAACTTCCACGACCAAAGAATGATCAACGTCAACCTGGACAAGTCCGCTGAAGTCGCACAACTTGCAGAAGCGCGACACAGGGAACTGATGTCCAAGAAAGATGAAGAAGTGAAAAAGACAGTGGAAGCCATTCATCGAGAGGCACACGACCATGTCAAGGAGCAACTCGAGTTACAAGAACGAAGAGCTGCATCTTGGGCTGCAAACGAGCAAGCTAAGATGAATGCACATGAAGCAGTCATCAAGAATGCTGCGTTGACTGAAGCTCAACTATACAACCACAACTTGACAGAGTTACAGCAACAAGCGCAGAGTCGTGAATCGCAGCTGAGGGAAGAGTTGAGAACACAAACAGAGCTCATTAGAGAACTTCGAGAGAAAATGGAAACATCCGCTCGAGGGAACTATGAGCCTGCTGGAACACCGGCTAACCTCAGGAGAACTCTTCCAGGTCCGATGGGTTCAAATGAGCTACCTCTTGGTCAACCATATCGACCAATGCAGAAATCAATGACTGATAGTTCCGGCGAACCCTACCGTGAAGCTCTTGCAAGTGGAGCGGTTAATGCTCCGAAAGTAGCTGGAGGTGGTCCTCCTGATCATCCCAGTTCATCAAGTTCGTCTTCATCCGATGACCAGAAGAAGAGCAAGAAAGACAAAAAGAAGAAGAAGAAAGATGACAAGGAAGAGAAGCGTGGCAGATCACCCCGCAAAAAGAACAAAAAGAAAAACAAAAAGGGGTCACCGTCACCGTCCGAGTCACCTTCATCGTCGAGCTCATCTTCTGAGGATTCATCCTTTGCCCGTAAGGTTAGGAAACATTTGAAGAAGATGAAGAAAGAGGATCGTGAACAGAGGGCCAAAGAGGCCGAAAAGATCCTCATTCCCAAGTTTCCTACACCTGAAAGGTATAGAGATTGGCGAATTAAAGTTCGGGACAATGTGTCAGCGGCGTCCGCTAAGCCGGACAAGGCCAGGTTATGGCTAGGTAAGGTTTATGAAGACGCCGTGACCACTAAGGACCTGGATGACTCTGAGGGTTTCATCACGCTGGATGCAAAACTTCTCTCAAGTCTCACGAACTGTGCGGAGGGGGACCTTGCTCGCCAACTGAACACGTTTAAGGAGACCAAAGAGAAAGCAAAAGAACCGATAAAGGGACGACAAATCCTACTGTTGTTCCATGAGTACTTTGCTACATCCATCAAACACGGTGCTATTTATGATGTTGAAGATCTTATATGTGTTAAGATGGTGAACGAGGACCTGAAAGAGGAGTCTGTTATCGCGGGGATGCGAACGGAAGTTGACAAGAAATGGCTTGAGGCATATTTTCATCTTGCTGTGAAGAACTTTAAGCCTTTAGCTCATGATCTTGCCATCTACGAACGCGCCTCGGAAGGGAGTGCCGAAAAGACTTATGACTTTTTGATCAAGTCAGCCAAGGCATACCTTGAAAGGAAACGTCTAGAAAAGATGAGGGATGCCACGAAGCGTAGTCTTGGAGGTAAAGACCCTGCGGCTCCAGTCATTGACCCAAGCGACAAAAAGCCGAAAGGTGTTTGCTATGAGTTTCAGAACAAAGGAAAGTGCAGTAGGCGCGACTGCCCATTCAAACATGAGAAACCCCGTGAATCCAGCAAAGGGAGGCCCAAAGGTGGTGGAAAGGGTAGATCTTCTTCTTCACGTGGAAGGTCGTTGACTCCGGGATCAAGATCGGAAGTTTGCAAGTTTTGGAAATCTGGTGACTGTCACCGGGGAAAGAATTGTGCTTTCAAACATCCCGATCGTTCTTCAACACCCGCACCAAGTGACGACCGGAAGAAACGAAAGAAGAAGAAGAAGGAGAAAAGAGAGAAGAAGAAACGAAGTACTTCTCGTGGCTCCAACGGTTCTGGCGGTAGTCAGAAATCCAAAGGTGGGAAAGGTGCTCCTTCTAACCCAGCCGCTGTTTGCCTGCTGCGCACTCTGGTCTTAGCTACTGCGGTCTCATCATCACAGTCTGCTACTATCAGATGCCCGTTGGAAAGCGTGGCCATGGTTGCTACACCTGCCACCAGTTCTTCCCCATCATCTTCGTCAGGACGGGGAAAAGTGAAACGTCTTTCTTTTGCTGACAAACCAGAAGTTTTTAAACACGTGGTTCATTGCAATTCTTTAATGTTTCCAGTTGTTGCGCGACAAAGAAAGCATGTCAGTTTCCCAATAGGCCACAAAGGAAACGCTGAAGTTTTGGAAATGGCATCTGAAGATGCATGCATTGCAGCAGACCGTTTGAGCAGAGCTGTTTCAAACGAGTTGAATGGCATCGAGGCACGATGTTGCTATCTTTGCGATTCGGAAATGGGATGCAAGCATTGTTTTAAGAATCAACGGGTCACAATGCCTGCGACCGAGATCGCATGGATTGCAGATACTGGCAGTGCGAATGATTTGGTGTCTAGGGAAATGGTCAATCGCAACGAAGTGTTCGAATCCTCGAAACCGGTTAGTCTTCTTACAGCTAACGGAGTGTTCCAGGCTAATGATCAGGCTAATCTTGATATTCCCTTGTTGGGAATCACTGCAAAACCATATGTACTTGATGATAGTCCGGCAGTGATATCCGTGGGACAATTATGTATTGATCATGATTGGTCGTTCATTTGGCCGTCAAATGACACACTATACTTCAAAAAGCCAAATGGGCAGAGGATCAAGCTTCAAGTGAAGGACTATGTTCCTTATTTACCATCAACCAGTGGTATGGCTATGACTGCTATCGGGTACAAGTATGAAGAACATGCTTCCGGGAACGGCAAGTCTTCGTACATTCCGATCCCTACTTCACCTAGCGTAGAGGAAGCACCCCATGAGTCTGCAGAAGCAGAACCCGAAGCAGTCGATGCCAGGTTAGTCCCCGATCCACCAGCGGAAAAGCGTGATCGTGGTGAACAAGCCTTGAGGCGAGAAGCAAAGTCGCTTGCGCACTTGTTGACACATGTTCCCAAGAACCCTTTTTGTACAACATGTTCAAGGGCAAAGATGACTAAGCCACCATCATACAAGAAGGGAGGATCCGAAACTGTTGATGCTGACAAGTTTGGTGATCACATCACTGCTGATCATCTTATTCTTCGGGGCGACGAAGAAGAGGCTATCGATGGCTCAAGAAACGCCCTAGTCATTAAGGACATAGCTACGGACTTTAGATATGTATATCCGTCGGCTAGGAAAACGACTAGAGATTGTGTTCTTGCATTGAAGCACTTCACCCGGGGACGGGATGACATTGGTGTGTTCTATTCAGACAATGCAGAAGAGCTTGTCAAGGCAGCATCAGAATTGAAATGGAGACACGTTACAAGTGTTCCGTATATCTCCAAGAGTAATGCTCAAGCAGAGAGGAGTATTCGATCCGTCCTTGATGGAACTCGAATCAATCTTGAACAAGCGGGTTTGCACCATACATACTGGACGCATGCCGCCAGACATTGTTGCATGGCGCATAACATACTCGGTGATCAGGAGTCTCAAACGCCATGGCAACTCAGGTTCGATGAGAAGTTCAAGGGACCAATGATTCCTTTTGGAGTGAGGATCGACTATTGGACCGGACCAAAAACCAAAACCAAAGAAAAATTGAAATTCGATCCTACCTCACTACCAGGAGTATTTTTGGGATACAAGATTCACCCTGAATTCTCATGGAGGAAAGAGTTCCTTGTTCTCCCTCTCAAAGAGGTGATGGACAACAACTTTGATAGTAGTGTGCCATGGGTTGGAACGAACAAACTCGCATTGCCTGACGGAGATTTTGTGTTTCCGTTGAAAGACAGGTATAATGCTATCCGTGAGGGTCGCATTCCATGCTACATGATATCGGACGATCCTCCAAAGCCTGAAGACGAGGACGCTAAGCCGGTAGAGGAGTTGATTGATAAAGGTCCGATGGAAAGTGGCAAAGCACTCAAGATCCCTTCGACTGATGGAATGATTGATCATTCAAAGAAGGATGCATTTGAAAGTGGGATTCATGATCCCGGTGAAGATGAAGAGGGCAAAGGAGGTTCCTCATCATCCTCATCCGGTAAGCCCAAAGATCCAACAAAGGATCCTTTCGAAGGCGTTCCACCTGAAGACATGGTTGAGGTTGTTGATCCTGTTACAGGTGAGGTGACCTCAATCCCAAAAGAGGGGTCATCATTCTACAGCGCGGGGGGGATATAAAACTAGGAAATACAAAGGCACTTCCAAACCACCTGATGTTCCATCCTTTCTTTGGAAGGCCGCTTCGAAGGCAGCTCGTGAGAAAGAGATTAGAAGATACGAGCTTGAAGAAGCGAGAAAGAAGTTCAAAGCCGCTGCTGCAAAGGTCAACGATTTAAATACTAACGGTTCTTCTTCCCCGAGGAATCGGGTTGACCAAAACGATGATGTTCCTGCTATGCCAGTCAAAGAGGTGATCAAACATGACCACCGTGACAGACTAGCCACGGCACATGAACTCGTAAAAGATATGATCTTGAACGCACTTGTCGCCAGACCGGTAGGTCCAAAGGAGGTCGGTGAGAATCCTGCCGCTCAGGCCTCATTCGATCTTGAATGGAACAAGCTTGAGAGCAAACCAGCCTGGTGGTATAACACTGTTCAGGAATGGGATCATGTTGCTAGTGAAGCTAGACGCACTGGTGAAAAGGTTCACGTAGGAAAGATCTTTGAGCTATGTGTTGAGAAGGGTAGCGAATTAGAGAAAGGCAACCCTCTCAGAAAGTTCAAGGGTAGAACGGTGTTCCAAGGCAACAATGTTAAGGATGAGTCTTCTGAGACGGCATTGTTTGCAGAACTTGGTTCATCGCCTGCGAATATGGAAGCAGCCAAAGCGTTGGATTGCTATGGATCTGCTCCGGGGAACCGGATTAGCCAGGGCGATGGCAAGCAGGCGTACACCCAAACCACACTGAAAGGCCCAGAGACATGGATTCGCATTCCGCGAAACCGTTGGCCTAAGGAGTGGGTTGGTAAATACAAAGACCCCGTTATCAGGCTCGTCTTGGCATTGTACGGACACCCTGATTCGGGGGGCTTTTGGGAGCGACATTGTGAGTCGTGTCTGATCAAGGTAGGATTCAAAGCACTCCACCCTGAGTGCTGGCCATCCATGTTTTGGCATGAACGATTGAGACTGCTCCTTGCGGTATACGTCGACGACTTTAAGTTGGCGGGACCCAGAGAAAACCATGACGAGGGATGGAAGCTCATAGGTGAGCACATCGAAATGGATCCTCCCGAAGATGTCGGTAGGTATCTTGGATGTGAACATATCGTTCAACATGAGGTTAAGCTTCCTGTTGAGCGTCATCCCTTCGCCCATGTTTTCGATCATTCCATCCAGGACCCCTCAAATGTCCCTGCCGCTTCTGTAGCTAGGACCGAGGACTACTGGACGCATTTCCCTGAACATGGTACGTTTGTTCACCATCATGTTCAACCTAGAAAGCGATTTGATGTTCGGCCGACTGACGCTCTAGGATTTGAACCCGGTAGCATTCGTTGCACTATCGCGTTACCATGCACATCGGGAGATGGTGCCAGGGATCCGGGGGGAGTGTACTCGGAACTTTGGCATGATTTGGAGACATGCAAGCAAACTGGACTTCCGTTTTGGTGGACAGGGGAAACCTACTTCATCGACCGGAGCGTGTCCAACCCACGGGTCGCCGTAGCTGCAGTCAAAAGACTTCGTGACAAAGGTCAGGCAAAGAAAGCAGCAAGGGCTCAGGGATTCACGTTCCTTGACCAACTGGAAAACAACCAGCCATGCATGAATGTACCGGTTACCACGGTCACATACGACATGAAGGGTTTCCTCGAACAGTGTCTGACTAGATATGAAGAATTGGTACCTCGTGAAGTCAAATACAAAAAGGTATCAACTCCGTTCCATGATGATAAAATAGCCAGACCCGTGGCTGACGAAGCCGAAAGCCGAGGGGAACTCCAGGCCATTGCCAGTCGCGTTCTCATGAAAGTACTCTTTGCCGCGAGGATGGCAAGATATGACTTATTGAGAGCAACACAAGGCTTGGCCAGTAGGGTGACTAAGTGGTCTCATGATTGTGATGTTGCATTGCATCGCCTCATGTCATACATTCATTGTACATTGGATCACAAGATGACTTCCTTTATCGGTGACGCACCCGAGAAATGCAAACTGTGGCTGTTTGCTGACAGCGACCATGCCGGTGAACATGATTCTCGGTCCACATCGGGTTGCATATTGGCCATGGTTGGGCCTAACACGTATTTCCCGTTGACCGCGTTTTCTAAAAAGCAAACTTCAATGGCGATGAGTTCCACTGAAGCAGAGGTTGTTTCGGCAAACCTCTCAATGAGAACGGTTGGACTTCCATCCTCCTGTCTTTGGCAAGTCATCCGGCAGGCGGGGGGAGTACAAAACTCTCGCACGGTGGAAACTGATGCCAAGTTGAAGAAGCACGGTAAACGGGGGGATAAGCGTGATCACTGGGAAGTTGATCCATTGGGAAGCCAAATCATTAGGCACCATGTTGAACCTCGTGAAAAGGTCTTCGTTCCTGAACAAGAAGATGATACGCCTGTGGACCTCAAGATGCTTTCATCAATGAGCATAACCATAGCACAGTTTAAAAACGGAAGCTTTGAAACATTCGTCACGTGGGACTGGTGTAATGCTAGATGCAAGCTATTGAAGGAGCCGTGGACGGGCAAAACCATTTTCAGGATCGCAGGACCGAATGAGATCGACTATGGCGTTGAGTCCCGCGAAATCAGAAACGCATTGACGGACTTCAAGTATGCAGGTGATGGACAACAAGGTTCAAATGACATATACCTGGTCGGAACGGGAGCCTTTGAAATGGTCTTGTTAGAAGATAATCAGGCTACCATTCGAATACTTGAGTCGGGTAGGTCACCAGCGTTTCGTCATACGGACAAGACCCAACGTCTCAATTTGGCGTGGCTTGCTGAACAGTTCGGTCGAAGGCATTTCGTATACTCGTGTATGTTGCATCGATTTTGCAAGCCGCCGATATCTTTACGAAACCGTTTAGTAACGCCGAGAAATGGGATAAGCTCATCAAACTGCTTGCCATTGTCTCTTCTCCCGAACATAGCGTCCGCAAGGCCGAAAAGAAAGTGCAAAGCAAAGGGGAACCTTCTGCCGTCGGGGCATCGTCCGGACCTCAGAGGATCCTCATCGAAGTGTGTTGTGGACCGAATTCGAAATTGGGGGATACGACTAGGAAGCAGGCTCAGGGGTGCATCGTCTTCCGTATCACTGAACAGGACGACATCACCTCTCCCAAAACTAGGAAGGGAATCATTGATCAAGTGAATGGTGTTCTGCGGAAGCATGGACCAAAGATCAAGATTCTTGTTTGGGTGAGCATTCCATGTACTGGCGGATCACCATGGCAAAGGGTCAACAAGTACATTCCTTCTGCTGCCGTCAAGATTGAAAGTCACATCAGTGAAATGAAACGTATCTGGTCGGGTATGGTTGATCTAGTTAACTCGCTTCGTCGATCGTCACCGTGGATCGCAATTGAGTGGCCAGATGGCTGTGACTATTGGGAACTTGACGGTGAAACAGTTTTGTGTTTCTCATGTCATGAATTCTGTTAAGTTTGACGGGTGCATGGTGGGAGTTGTTGACATAAATAATGTTCCTATTAGGAAGCCATGGAGAATTCAAACTAATCTTAGTCAGTTGATTGATGCTTTTGAAGGAAAGAAGTGTCAGGGTGGACATGAACATGCTGAAGGTCGAGGTGCATCATTGAAACGCACGGAGGAATATACTTACTCCATGACGGATTTGATTCATCAGGCTTTCCGCGTGGCCGTGTCTGCTCAATGACTAGCCGCTCGTACGACCACGTGTCACTGTGATCTTTGCGCTACTCGCT
>CAXAMN010024806.1:984635-1009976 GCA_963970005.1 Durusdinium trenchii
CGCTCTACATGTTGGTACTTGTAGGCTGTTGGCCTGTAAATTCAGTTTCTTCAGGATGTATGGCCACATCCATGTGATCATCAAAGACTTGGTCATCTCAGAGTTCAGTGAAGAGAAATGGGCGATGGTTTTACATGCTTCTGGCTATGCAGATGCTGATGTCTTAGACACGGTCCCACATCCAGATGCGGCAGCTGGGGCCCAACCAGAAGAAACAACTGATTTGCGGCCCAAAACATGTTTGTTCTTGTTGGCAAACTGCCCGGCCTTTTGTTGCCCTTTCATCAATACCTTTCATAGTATCCGGGGGTCGCACAAGAACGATCAAGAACGGCACGTGTTCAAAAACAGTCCATCAATCAGGGCTTCATTCTCCCAAATGGTTCTTTTGAAGTCAGGCGGCCTCGGAATCAGCCCCTCAGCCTAGTTGCAGTGATTTTGTTGAACTTTTAGAAGCGCTTTTCAACCAGGTGCAGAAAGGGTTTGGCAAGGGTCATGAAGGGATTGGCGGCGATACAAACACAGCAGTGTTTGTGGAACCCTAGGGCTCCAGTCGTGCCTCCTCAGAAGGTAGTTGGAGCCCTAGGGGAATGCAATCATGAATGAAACTTACTGTATGAATTATATCACGGATGTAATGTAGAATGTATTGTGTATGTATAATAATTGCCTTGACGATCTTTACGATCCTTTACGTAAGATCAGGGAAGGTAGTTTTGGGAACGATGTTGCTAGTATTTTGGCGAATATGTCATCGACCCGTGGTGCATGTGTGTGTGACCAGTCTTGGCGCCGAAAACACCAGTTGAACGACTCTCAGAAGCGGACCACAAGAGAGGTCTGTCGTCCCACAAGAGGGATCCTCCCGGTCCCTGACTGGATTCAAAGTGCGAGATTTTGGCTAGACCCTAGCAGAACTGAGCAGCTCTCCAGATGTCGTCGTGGATGGCTGCGGAATCAGGTCACCTTTAGCCTCTTGACCAGCCTGTGCATGATCACTGCTTGGTCTCCCGACGAAGCTGTGGAAGCACTGGGGCACCACCTCATCGTTTTCTCGCTGCGCTCTGGGCCGCTGGGAAAGAGTGAAGTTGCGGATCCCGGAAATCATCATGGTTACATGGATGGCACCACCCGTTAATTAGAGAAAAATGGTCTTCCAGAGTCCTATATTCCACTTGCTATGATTATTTCACTTTTGAAGACCCGTGCAGGACTGGTGTGTCGGGAGAGGAGGTTCATGTTGGATTTCACGACAAGGAGTCCATGGTCAAGGATGCATTGGGCTTTGCACCTGGAGACCCCTGCTGGCACCTAAATTCACAAGGTGAACCTTCAGCTGAACAAACCAAAACCCAACAGGTGTTATATACATATGCATTGCCCTCAGCAGTGCAGGTAGATGACCACGCTTGGGCGGGTACCCTTGTCGAGGCGGTTTATAGTTGATACATGGAGCCATTTGAGCCTTAAAGCTATGTAGTCTCACGAGTGCACGCCCTCAACCCAGCTATGTTGGTGCCATGTGATGCAGTGTCCGCGGTTAGATCCTCTCATTCCCAAAGGGGATAACCTGCAAAACCTTTTTGGGGTAATGGGTTTCCCCACTCAAAGTCATCTCAAATCCATCAGGTGGAAAAGGGTTCATGGTCATTTGCCAGGGAACTCAGGGAGTTAGCCGAGTCAACCAGAGCACGGCTGACAAGTCAAGCCCGGTCCGTGTCCTCCAACTTGCTGCCAGCCTGGCTGATCTCATCCGAACCCAGTGGGTCAAGGTGAAATCATCCCAGAAACAGCTAATCCACCTCAAAAGGAACAGTTTTACAAGGTCCTGCTGTAACTGACCGAGTTTTACGAGGTCAGATATTGACCTTGACTTGGAATTTCATCCTCACCTCCCCATCTGCAGTGACCTGTTGGCAATGCTTTCAGCACTGAGAGCCATTGAGAGCCTCAAATCGGCTGAGGCCGGTATGGTCTAGTGAGCCTAGTGGTCCAACACCATCGGTCCCACACCGGACCGCGCCGTGTGGAAGCCGTTCTTCGCCGCGGCACGACGTGGTCACGTCACGTGGTCCGAGGCACCAGCGCTTCTTGAAAGCCCAGGGAGCGACGTTACCCATCTTCCTGCAAAACGTCAATAGCGTCCATCGGCAACTGGAGCGCGAGCATCCAGGGGCGACCTTTCCTTTTCTACACGTGCGATGCTTGGCGCGGCGGTAAACCGGGGTTCGCCACGGCCGCGAAGGCGGCCCGCACAGATCGGCCGGGGGAAGAATAACCATCCAATTTGGGTCACCCATCATGGTTTGGAGGGGACGCTGCGAGAGTGCACATCAATGATGTGAGTTCTGAAGGATTCAGACTTTCCTTTCATGCATGATTTGTCTCACGTTCTATTAAGCTCCTGCTTTCCTATGTCTCGAAACCATTCCCTGGAGATACATGATAAAACTATATGAAACTCATGAATACTGAATACCATTGAATACCTGACGTCATGCCTGTTTTTTTTTTAACAGTTTCTCTCATCGTGGTTTGTGATTCAGCTGTCGGTCGTGGTGGAACCACCAGCTGGACCAACGGGTCCAGACGAGAGTGGGCGATTTGTTGGGAGAGGATTTGGGGTGGCGACTCTGGGGCTGCAGATGACTGAAGCAAGGCCGGCAAGGCGACTCTAGCTGCTAGAATGCATGCCCCATGTCGATCACACCGCAAGAATCAACCAGGCACTGCATTTGACTTGTTGGAGGTGATTCATAGTTAGGCAGGGCCAGCTTTTTGCCTGTGACTCGCTGAAGCAACGAAGAGGAATCCACCCGCAGCGGCTTCTCGATGATCGAAGAGCTGAAGCAACGAAGGTTGTAGTAGTTCCTCCCTCACTCATCAGCTAAATTTCTTCCGGAAGACACCTCACTCCTGGCTTCGACATAGATTGCACTGACGACACCCGCTGAACGCCCCAAAGACGTCTCAAGAAACCACGACATATCCAGCAAAAGCGCTACCGCTACATTAGGTATCATACTTCTGTCAATGTCTTGCCGCCTTGCCTTGAGGAACCTATAGCCCATATATTGGAGCTGTCCCATCAAACCTGCAACGGTAAACAATTATATATTACATGTTTCTAAGGCCTGCTAGCCTAGCCATCATCATCATCATCATCATCATCATCATCATCACCACCACCACCCCCGTCATCATCATCATCATCATCATCATCATCATCATCATCATCATCATCATCCACCGGGCCCGGGTAACAGGACTTGCGCAGCCCATAATAGCTCCTTCACTCCAGGATCTGACCAACCGGACCGTGCTGAGCTCCGGTACTTCTCCCCGCGTCGGGGCTTCGGGCGCTTTGTGGTGGGCGTGGTCCGGGCCATTGGGGCTTATCTCTATGGCAGCTCGGTGGCGCAAAGATCCGGACGAGGTTAAAGCATGCTAAACCTGAGGGGTTTTGCTCATGAGTCAGTCGTCTACATGAAAGATCCACTTGAAGTTGGGAGACCTTGGGATCCCTAGTGGAGGTATGTAGAATGCCGTGGCTGGTGATCACTGTTTCTGCATGAGATCTCAAATGGTATGTGTTTGGTTTGTTTGTGTGTGTGTGTGTCACCTCCCGTCTCCAGGGTCTCTACAAGCTACTACTCCCTAATTCTTTCTTCAATGGACAGACAGTAGCAGGGGCAATCCCACATTGCAGTCGATTGCCCAACGAAGAGGGCTACAATTGTGGCTGGGCTGCAATGGTGGCTGAAATCTGGAAAGGACCTTCTCCAGACGTACCTGCCACAATGTTTAACTCCAGTTTGATGATTTAAACAATATTGTTCAGCGGACTCTTTCGCCTCTCAGTTCCTCACAGGGCCATCCATTTTGAAAGTCTTAGGTCTCTGAGTGCTCTGGTATGCTGTAGCTGTAACTATTTTTTAATGATACGGCGACCACCGAGATCTACACAGAAATCTTGCTCCTTGGAGCTTTTTCTCAAGTGTGTCCGTGTGTGTGAGTGTAATTAAGATCAAGTGTTCCATTTATATTCCCCATAGTATGACCATTTAAGATTGTTTGGCTGAATTTTGGACAGTGGACGTGCCTCACGCATGCTAAGCAGATGCAAGCAGTGTAGGTGTATGTATGTCGAGATGGACACCTCCCTCCAACAATAATTGCTCGAGAAATTACAGTAGTTTCAGAGTAGATGCCGCTGGCAACCCCAGAGGTCTTAGATAGATGGGAGGCCCCGTATTACCCACCAAACTTGGGGGGGCCTTGTGCCATTTACTCTCAGAGCACTATCAGGTTGACCGGACCATGCCACGGAACTACCCTCACTCAAGTCCTGCGACTTGGTGTCGGTGGTTTTTAAAGGACTGGTGCTGAATCACCACGACTGTTATGAATGCCTGCTTATCCTGGTTTTGCTTGAGGGTATGTTTATTCCTATGATTGAATTCCTTTTGGTGAAATATGTTTTCCAGGTTCCTTAAGCATATCCAAGATATAGACGTGTATAGTTACTTGTTTTTGCAGCTCAGAGCTTGAGAGCATTGGAGAGGGGCCTTTCAAGCATTCTTGAAGAATTCATTGAGGATGCCCATGGTGGGGCCAATGGCAGGTTTATTGATTGCTCATCTTCCCGAGTCAATTCTTCGGCTTGGACCTTGTGGAATCTCCAATGACCCCCTTTAACCTCGTCCAAGCGCTGACAGTCAGCGCCCAGGGGTGGATGTCAGCTTTGAGGAAGCACCTATGAGCCCGATGTCTGGACAAACTTTCATGCCAGCCAACCTTCAAGCCAAGTCTTGGAGGATGTCCTGGTGCCCATTGCCAGAAGGAGCCGTGAGAGAGCACTGCAATGCCGGGGCCTTGGGGAGCGCTGTGCCAATGACCCCGTGAAACTTATGAGACACCATCAAAGCGTAGGGTCCCTGAACTCGCAACTGTCTATCTCTCTATCTCTATCTATCTATCCATACAAGGGCCTTCGGGCCTTCCCAGTGACCCTTTGAGATCCCAGTGGCTGTGGTGACTTAGGTCTCCTATCAAGGTCACTTCCCAATCCAGAGGTGACTGGGTAAGACTGGTGCCCTGGTACAAACAGATAGATATATATATATATATTAAGAGGAGGTACTGAGTACTGTAGGCAACCACAAGAAAGGCATCAAAAAGCGCAAAACATCCATACAAGCTGAATAGTAGGCATAAGTCATTGATTCTTGCCGCCAACAGATGGCATCCTGTCAAATCATATCCAATTATGCATCCGGTGAGCTGGCCTGGTGGTTCCTGGCCACCAGTGGTTCCTGGCCACCGGGGCCTGATTAGATCAGGTGCAACCGGCCTTCGAAGCGCACCATAAACAGAACAGGAAAAAAGGAGAATGGACCCCCCCCCGCATTCCATCTATGTTTGTGTGACACCTACGCCATCTTTATGGTATCAATATAATATTGCATGCATATTTATATATATATATATGTTATAATATATATATATATATATGTGTGTGTGTGTGTGACACCTCAAACGGACGAGCCCAATGATCCCAAGGGCCAGCCCGCAAGGTCCGCCGTCTTGGCCGGTCCCAGAGGTCCGTACGAGCAGCGAACGCACTCCAAATCGACCGTGCATGTTGATAAAGCTCTGTTTCTAAAGGCGATACCTTCCATTGCTTGGCGATACTTCCATTATTAAGCTCTGTATCTGTGACTTCTATTGATTACGAAAGCCAGCCTTCGTAGAAGGCGCCAGCTGAGTTGTGCTCGGCGAACGAAGTGAGTAGTTAGGGGGTCTGGGGGGGGTGGCCCGCAAAAGGTACACGTAAACTCGGCACATGCTGGGGGAGGAGGGTGGACGGATGGAAGGTTTTTTGAGGTTGTGTTGGAGGTGATTTTTGAGGGGTGGTGATGCAAGAAATGCAATTTGCATCATTTGCATCATCTGAATGGTAAGGTGTAGTTGGCACCTTGCCAGGTATAGATACCCAGGGTAGCTATAGTGCAGTTACCAGGTATAGTACTTCAAGTTCCCTTTCCATCAACCGCTCGATAACCTCTACACATGCACAGCAAACCACAGCTTTGAAGTCTCATTCGTGCTTTGAACTTATATACGTGTGTGAGAGGTATAGCAACATAGCATGTATACGGACCCAGGGTAGCTACAATTCTGTTCCCAGGTATCCCACTTCAATTTCCCTACCCTGGGTCCGCGCCCGCGCGCCTTGCTGGCTCCCGGCTGCCCGTGATTTAGGCGCGCGCGCGCGGACCCAGGGCAGCTACGAGGCAGTTGCCAGGTATACCCTGAGTTGCGCGGACCCAAGGTAGGGAAAATTGAAGTGGGATACCTGGCAACAGAATTGTAGCTACCCTGGTCCGTATAAATGCTATGTTGCTATACCTCTTACACCCCTATATAAGTTCAATGCAAGAATGGGACTTCAAAGCTGTGGATTGCTGTGCGTGTGTAAAGGTTATCGAGCGGTTACTATACCTGGTAACTGAATTGTAGTTACCCTGGGTATCTATACCTGCGCCAGCTGAGTAAGAAGGGGGATTCCGGGGGGGTGGCCTGAGGCCTGAGAAAGCACACTCGAAAGTACAAACGCCGGCTTTCGTTTTGCAGCTTCTCAGGTAGGTGCATGTTTGCTAGCCAATGGAAGTCTTTTCAAACTCATAGATGTCCGTTTGACCCACCGAAGATTGCGGCCTCTTGCGTATGGGTGACCACAACGAGACACCGAAGATTAGATCGTCCCCCACGCGAGGAGCTGAGAAAATCTGGGCGCGACCGCAGGATGCGAGGTCCCCGAGCGAGGCGGGGCCGCAGGAGGCGTCGATGCCCTTTGCCGCATTGCACTCTGCTATGATGGAAGCTTTGGCTTTGGCAGAGCGATTGTGTCTCACTGAAGGTGATTTGAGGGACACCAAACGACTAAACGAAACACTCCAGCGGACAGGAGTGCAGAAGCTCAGGAAACTTTACAAAATCTCAGAGGGTCGCCCCCTTGATACAACCACATAAGGGACTTGCTGTGCAGGAAGTTGAGCCATGGATTTGGAGGGCGCAGGGCTTGCGACATACGATCGAACGCACGCTCTTGGGCTCCAACCAGGTGGCACTTTGGAATGCCGTTGGTTTGGAGACCATTTCACGGTGTGACTCCTTTTTTTCACGTGTGAACCACATTGGTCAGATGATACGTACGGTCGCACCCTTCATCTTCTGGGAACCGCCCCCATCGGTCGTCGGGAGCTGGGTGGGCCACATCGCAGTACTTCGGTCGGTCGGTGTTTGGGGTCGAGCTATCCCTAGGGCTCCGATCGTCCCATCTCCTCAGGTTCGGTGGTTAGACCCCCCCAAATCCACCCCAACCATCTTCTCAGGAGGTGGGCCAGGAGCCCGGGTATATATATAGCCGCAAAACCGCAGGACGGATGCCCTGATGTATGTAGGTGCTTCCTGATGTGACGAGAAGAGGGGTGCCTGTTTTCCCATCAGGGATGCGCAGATGGGAACCTGGTGTTTGGGAACCTCATTCTGAAGGGCGGACTCCAACAATCTATCTCATCACCCGCGATATCCCACCCTCTGAAACAAACCGCGAGATCGTGTAGAACACACACATGGCAAATCCGACACACACACACACACACACCCAGGATATCCAACGTTTGAGCAAGATCTTTGGTTGTTCCAACGTGAGTTGCGCTCCTTCGAACTCACAACTGGTGCAAAGGAGACCCAGTCAAGTGAACGAGACGAAACGAGACGCGGGGTTCTGGTGAGATGGAGGTACCAAAGGCCTTGGAGGGCCCAAAGCTCTTCTGAACATGATCAAACCTAGGATCAGAGTGATTCATACTGATACTGGCTCCAGGTGCAAAACATGTGATTTTGCGGTAATTGCTGTTCAATCTCTAGGTCTAGGTGTGTAAAAGATTGTAAAAGTCTCTATGCACCATCATCCACTAGCTCAATGGGATATGCGGATTCTAATTTGGGAATGGAAGAGAATCAGTCCCATAGGCTCATCAGTTGTTGGTTTTTTATTGTGTTTTACTGGCAATGGGGCAATTCTAAATAACAGGGGTTGAGGGTGGCAGCGGCAAACTTGCAGGACGCAGTTGCTGTAGGCCAAATTGACTGGAGAATGGGTTGGGGGGGTCAAAACATGACCAACAAGGTACTTGTATGTAGTTGAAAGGAGTTGAGTATTCTAGGACATCAGCCGGCCCGGATAAACATTTGGGGATGTGTTAATCTTTTTTCGCCACTATCGAGATCATGTTTGGTGCGAATGCACATGCACATGATGCTGCGGTTGTGTGGGTTGGATACTTCAGATAGGGATGCAACAAGCAACACAAGTAATCCATTTACATTTACGGTAACACACACACACATATATATGTATATAAATATCGCTGATTTAGTCGCAAGACGCAGTACATATATATATATATACATACAGAGGATTGAGAGTAAATGGCCGAGACCCCAAAAGGTGGTTTATATGGACCCCATCTAAAAGACATCTTGGGGTGCCAGTGCCATCGAACCTTTGAAACCACTGTATACTTGCGTGCAGGTTCTTCGCTACTTGTTCGATCAAGTCCTGTTGCGCCAACTTCGCAGCCTGCAGGAAGTTGGAGGAGCTGTCAACCTCGAAGATGCCGGAGGAGGCCATGAAGAAGCGGCGTTTGGGGCCCCCAAACCCTGCTCAAAGGCATCTACTTTCCCTTGTGTCCGTTTGCTATGGGGCTCATTGGCAGGTCGCCACATCTTGAGATGCGCGACCTTGCTTAGTAGGTTCAACAATGTCCGATCATCCCCCAATGATCCGAGGCTTTGTGAAGGTGGGTGACTTCAGGTTGATTTGCACGAGGATTCCAGGATTGAGAAATCAACGCCTGAATCCCATTTCCAACTCTTGTTGTAACTTGCGGTCAAACGAACTACCAAGCCAGGTTAGGCCGAACTGTGGAGACGGCCGGGCCAATGGAGCCGACTTTCGGACAGCCTCCCGCTTGTTTGGAGAGAAAAGCCCCCATCTTGTTGAGGCTTGGTAAGGGGCCCAGGGGTCGAGCTGTTCCACTTCCGTAATTCGAAAGGAGACAGAACACTAACCATGTGGACGCATTTGGACAGAACTCGATCCCTTTCTGAATCATCTTGGGTGCTCTCCGAGTCGCAGGATTTGCTCATGCGAAGCACCACAGCCAAGACCATCGCAGCAGCATGGAGCGACATACACCTTTGTCACTCGCCCGATGTGTGCGAATGATCAACTTGGTATGTGCGCTTGAGTGCGGTTTTCCGTCAACAGTTCCATGGAACATGGAAGTGCCTGTACACTGGGTCTATATTTGAATCATGCATGCAAAAACCCAGAGTTCACCAGCCCACGGTGGCCCCACCTGTTACATGCCAAGGGACATGAAACGAAACCGGACATCTTCTTTGATGCCCGCGGTCGAAGCGCGTGAATGGGCGGAGCAAAGATGACACCAATGGCGTGTGAGAAGACGGACATGGGACCGGCTTGTCACAGCGGCACCCACCATCAGGAGCCATTGAGATGCGGGCTTTCGGCTTGAGATGCGAACCCAGACAGCTGATGAGAAAAGCTGATATAGATGATATAGTTGATGCTCCATGGTCACTGATGAACAACACAGATTGAGTGCTGTTGCACTGATTTCGATGGTCTAAGACGGTTGTATCTACCTTTTTGTGGGGGTGGTGACATTTTTGGGGGGCTTTGAGGTTGGATGCCATCGCCTTTGGTTCCTTTTGCTATTGGGTGACATTGTAGGGACTCCTCGGTTGTAAAAATATTAGGTTTCCTCCGTGAAACCTCGTGGAACGCGTCCGAGCTCTCTTTGTGCAGCACGTGAGGCCAATGAGACATCTGACGCTGGACTCTCAAGTTCAGAAGGCTTCTGACTGTGGCTTCTTCTACGAAACAGAACTGAACACCAACTAAAGAGTCTGTCAATAAACAGTTGAATGTTTAATAAGTTTAATAATCAAAACCATCTTCCAGTTTTGCTGATCGTGATTCACTCAAACTGGAAGATCAGATGGCCGGCATGGTCTAGGGCGTGGAGGGTTAGAAGTTAGAACGCAACATTTCAAACTGGAAGGAAGATCATACTAGACTATACTGACTTCACGTGATTTGCCTGGTTTTCAGCTTGAACCCCCCCGATGTCCTGGATCGTTCACCCAGGAAGGGCATGAGGAGGACTACCAACTCTCGCAAGATGCACTCTTCGCCGACGGATTCGTGAGCCACTGCTGGGCACCCCCAGATGATTGGGATGAGGTCATGGGAGAGGCTCGGGTTGGGACGCGAGATCAGGTAGAGAGGCCACTGGTTCTTGTTACTTGCAACATCTTGCAGTGTGTTCTTCTTTTTTTTTTCTGGTGATCTCATGATGCAGCAGTGGACTTGGCGTGGAGCAGATTTATTAGTCTGATCTTGAACATGGCGGCAAGCTACCCGATACCGCGCACGCAGCAGAAGACGTTCCAGTCCTTCTTTCTGTTATTTTTGTCCCTCCCTTCTTCTTGCTTCTCAAGAAGCCCTGCAGTCGTGCACGCCTCGCATAGGAGGTCTCTTATGCGGAAGTGAAGGCCACCACCTTAGCAGTCATGGCGAAAGACATCGCCCTCGGGCGAGACAGGTCTCTGTCAGCGTGGGGTTCGATCACCTTCTGGGTCGACACTTGCCTTCTGGGTCGACACGGCTCGTTTTGGTCTGCAAAGGTGAAGATTTTGTGTTTCGATGCTACGATCAGATCATGTCTATGGGGAACCGATTTATTGATGTTGATTATATTGTGTTGTATATAATATATGCATGTATACATCAAACATGCAAATACGGGTGTTGCATTTTTGTTGGAACATTTGCAATGTTTCGATGCTTTGGGTCTACGACATAGTGCAAAACAGCTTGCCGTATGAGTACCACACAAGTGGCGTATGAGTACCTCGGATTTTTACTTTAGATACAGTATCTTTAGATGATGAGGAACCAGAATCTCAGAAAGTTGCTTGTCGTGTGGGCGGTGTTTTGTTGTTGACTTCTCAGGATAAAGCCTGCATTCCACAAGACCATGAAGACCTGAAGGCGCTGTTTTCGAGCTGGTTTCCCCTCCCCAGCGGGGATTTGCAAAATCCCACACCCGAATCTTGGCGTTGGAGGTATGGGCTGTGAAAAGCCCTTCAAGGCAACATAACTATAGCAGCTAGCATACTGCAACAGCCAGCTATTAGCGTATACACGCGTGCCTGCCCCTTTGTCAGGCCAGGTGTGTGAATCTCTTGGAGAAGTTCATCCTCAAGTGCGAGTACACCTGTGTCCTGTTTACCTGGAACTATCTGGAACGATTGTGGTGTATCTATGAATGGGCTTGCTTCTTGATCAGCCAGGACGTCGTTGGACCCTTGCTTCTGGAGCAATCGTTGCCATTCGATCTCACGCCAGCACCAATTAGCATCATTTTCGATCTTCCAACTGTGCGGTGTTTTTGCCGCCGGTTGGCTCATTTTTTGGGATGCAAAGACAGAAGTTCTGCATGCTAGAGAGAATCTTGTGAGGTGTGATTGTTGGTAGTGTGTTGTAGTTTCGATGTTCTATTTGGTCCTCCCCAAGCTAAGTATCCTACTTGCTGAAGACCAGTTGCCCGAAAAGAATGATGGTCACTGCTGAAGAGATATGAATGCATTCTTCGGTCCTGGATGAGTGATGTTTGGGGACACTCGTGAGAATCGAGAACAGGTCAACTACTGGTTAGCTTAGAGGTGCCCTTTGATCCCTTTCTTGGAGATTCAAGCCAATTTGCCCAAAGAGTCTACAGTTTCCAAATCCGACTTGAGGACATTTGGATGTCAAATGCCGCTAGTCAAGCGCAACTGGCGGGGTGGCTTAGCTGCCTTCGCAATATGATACTGCACATCCACGGACCCAAAATGGCCACCCTATCAGATGGATCCAAACACACCACCACTCTTCCCACGCGCTCGTTCTCAAACATATCACATCTAACCCCGCCGGTTCGTCGTCTCGTCGCTTCGCTTCCCTCTCTCCCGCACACTGACCGTCACACATACGCCAAACACGCGGGTCTGGAGGACTTCAACAAAATCTTCCTGCAGACTGACGTGTTGGTACAAGATGCGCTGTTGCCCTTGCACCTTTGCTCCTGCTTACTCGGCCGAACGCCCGCCGGCGTGCGTTCGCCGACGACGTCTCGACTGCGTCCGGGACCGGTCCGGACCCTGAGGAGTCCAAAACAACAAGACCAATTGACATGTCTTGTGTACCAAGGGACGCCAAGGCAACGGGATGAGCAAGGCAGTCCCAGTCCCAGGTCAACCACCCCAATGAAATATGCTATACCCATAGGGTCCAGGTACCTCCGTACTTCGGATGGTCGAACGGAGGTGAGTATGTACTTCCGGAGAATGGTCGAACGGGGGGTCTGGCAGGACATCCGATTCGGATGGTCCTGGACCCTTAGGGTGACCCATTTTGTGTGAGTTTGGGATCCCAGATGTTTCTGTTGTTCTTCCAACTTCGGTACAGCGATCTTGACACGAGTCGGGAGGTGTGTGGAGAGTGGCAGTTGGTACCTGCACTGCCTTCTTTGCTTTTACATCCTATACTCATCAAAGTTTAAAATAAAGAGAGCACGTGGGGATTGGTTTCCCATCCAATTGGACAGGGGGAAAAATGTCATGCGTTTTCTGTTCTTTCTCCCCCCAAAAAAATGATTTGGACATGAGTCCTGTCAGGAAACTGCCAAAGCCCTTCTTTTTTTGCCCTTGTTTTGACCTGTCAGTTCTCTAAACATCCACCGTTCCACCGTGAAGCCGGCTCCGTTTCGCAGCCAATGCCATGAGGTATTTGGACTCCGTGCGGAACTTTTCGTTGAAGAAAGCCAAATGCCACAAGGCATGGAAGAGAGAACATGGGAAGCCAGATGCAGTCCACGAGATGCGGGGGGGCGAAACCAAGGCTTGCGGGCAGATGGCATAGGATAGGATGGGGAAGGCTGCCTGAAGTGCTTGGCATACGTGAGTTAGAATTGACCGATGTGTGTGCCAAAGCCGATGGTTTCTTTGCCAATGCGCCATTGGCCAAAGGCATGATGGACTTCAGGGGGCCCGTCGGTTTCATTTCTATGCCTTAATCCAAGTCCATTTTTTGATTCTATCCTACTACTATCCGCTACTATCTCCTATTACACTCCCGAAAACTAACGAATGACAGCCTCAAAGACTGTTTTCCTCTACAAACTGGTTTTCAGGGTTCCGTACTGGGTCCATGGCATCTCTTGGAGGTCCATGGCATCTCTTGGAGGTCCATGGGATCTCTTGGAGGTCCATGGGATCTCTTGGAGGTCCATGGGATCTCTTGGAGGTCTGGTACTCCGAGGGGTTAGAAAAGCTTGACTTGCAGCTAGCTGTTCCACCAGAGCCCCCATTGGCCCTGCAGCCGAGGTGCACCACGACCAGGCTTCTTCTTCCTAGTAGCGACGGCCTTCAACCTAATAGCTTCTTAAGAGTATACCGATGGCCTCCAACCGACTTGCGATGGCCTACTTGCGATGTCCTTGTTACGGGCTTTGTTTCGGTACCAACATCAAGGTCATGTTGGGTTGGCACTCAACCATCCTTGACCAACCACAATTGAGGCCCTGACTGCGCCAGGAATCTGACAGGAAGCTGCTTGAACAGAAGATCCACCGTGAGTACGTCTCGGAGGCGCCTGTACGACAGGGGAGACAGGGACTCGATCTTGGGCCGGACGGTACTACTTCCCTAGTGACATGTGAGGCCTATGAGGTTTCTGCCTTTCTTAAGTCGCATTCTATAAAAACCATACGCGCAAGAAGCAGGCCCACCGCCCGAGTCGCAAAACAAAACACCAACTGTCGTCGCGCCACCCACGCAGGAGGCCTTTGAAAAGCTCATGCAGGCCACTGTGATCGCATTCATGGCACGTTCCATGGCCTATCCCGCTGGCCGCAACCCTGAGCTTGAGAGGCGCCTGTATACGCCATGGGTACTTTGGCAGCTGAGGGGGTGAGAGGTGAGAATCGGTGAGAAACGTACAAACATTAAAATGACTCCGATGGCCTTCTTGTGCCGACGAGATGCTCGTTCACCTCTTGTTTTTCAAGTTGTCTACCTTCTACCTCCCACGATCAGGAGCGTCAGTGGAGTTAAGATAGCAGAACCTCATGCAATGCACAGAGACCATGCTGAGATGAGGATCGAGGATTTGATACGTTTTCTTCCTCCAGACAAACCTCTAATCCATGAGTCTAGAGCGTCCGGAAAGTAATTGGCAGAACTCAGGAATGGATGGACTCTACAGAATGGATGGGACTGTTACAACTCAGAGCCTCAAACGTTTTGCCACAGCTCCTTGAGCGAGCCAAACACGCCAAAAAGCCGCAGACCCCTGGACGACCCCACTAACGAAGAGGGCGCCACAAACACTCAAAGCACTGGACCCAAGAGGGGCCAAGCCTATTTATATCATGCTCACCCAAGAGCTCACTTGCGCAAGCGCACTCACATGTCAAAGACCCTCCTTGACTGGACGGCGTGACTTGTTTTTTCTCATTACATATCTTGATCGTTTTCCAGCTGACTTGCCCGTTTGCAGCAAATTTGCAAACATGTTGCAACTCAAAGGCCATGTTAGTGGTGCTTCTATGTGTTTCTGGCCTACACCTCAGGTGTCCTTAGCCTGGGAGCTGCACATGGACGATTTGGCCTTGGCCTTGGCCTCCTTCCATTCCAGGGAGTTCCGCCGCATGGCGCGGCGAAGGGTTGAGTTTTGTGGGTTCCGCGGTCCGTGGCAGGTGGCAAGACATGAAGAGATGAGCATGGGCCAAGTTTGATGAAGCAAAAGAACCAGGTCAATTCAGCTCAGGATGTTTAAAACATGTTTGCACATCATCTAAGTCTCCTTGATTAATCAAGGCTCGACATGACTCCGCAAGGTGTTCTTCCCCGAACTGTCCGAAACTGCCCGCAACAGGCCTGCAGTGGGTCTTGGCTTGAACAAAGTGCCCCAGACATTTTGGCCTTGCCGGACGCGAAGCACCTCGAAGAGCTTGCTGCGCAGATCGACCTCCATACAGCCACTGGGATCTGGGTGGCTGGTCGAAGGTGTGAGAATCTAAAACTTGTATATATAGACCCTAGAAGTCCTGCAAAGATCTAAAACTATCTAAAACTTGTGATTTCTATAGGTACCTATTATACTGCATAATTATATGCAAGTATATTATGATTGTTTCATCTATATTTGCACCACTGGAGTAAAGGAAGCTCCTTCTTTGGGGAGGTCATCTAAGCTTACACCATGCCATCGATCCATTCCATCACAGCGTCACCAGTCACCGGAATCACCGACCAAGTGTTCAAGGTGCGGACGGTGTGGTCCGGTCTGCAGGTGAACAGTGTGGAGTACCACAACGTGGTTTTGGATCCTTGGCCACGGTCCGATGAATCAATGGGTTTCCGGGAATTCTTCCGATACACCACAACAGGAGCAAAGAAGCGCGTCACACGGCTTGTGTTTTTGTGTAGAACTTTTGGAGAAAGCGTCAGCCGCCGAACTGACCAAGAAACCCATCACAAAAAGGAAAGCGTCCCGAAAAAAGCTCAGCCATTTTGGGGTCAGCCGTGCTGTTCTTCTCGGTTTTGTTTGGATATGTTTTTGGTGCCTGGGCTTTTGATCCGGCTGAGAAGGCTACAAAGACGGGCCCAAAAAGGGTCAAAACAGCCATCCGAGCGGCTGGTGGTGCTTTTGGTGCAGCTCTGGTCTCACCAAGTAATCCGTAGCATCCTTAATAAAACGAATAAAATATAAATGATGTGTGTTTATCATGTGTTATGATGTTTTGTCTTATTGTGATGGTTTATTTGTTCCCTATAGCTATGCTTTTCTTCCCCTTTCTGGTGGAACAAACACATGTTCATGAATTCCCCGTTAGTTTCAGGTCCTTCGTCGTTCGGACGAGTGGGTAAGGTCTTTTCGTCGAACAGTAGCCACACATCGGACGAACTTCGGGAACCGGTCGGTAGCCAGAAGGATCGACCCTTTTCGAACTGTTTCGACACGTTGAAGACCATTTTCCTTCATACAACCCGGGTTTTGGTGTTCCATGTGAAGCTGCAGGAGAATAAATGTAGCCTTCCAAGACCATTAGAAAAGGGTTGACCTGGTCTTGCAGTGCAAAATCCTTGGTAAAACGATGGTTGTTCGGAATTTGAACCATTAAATGAATGGCCAGGAATCCAAGCGGTGGTTCCTAACACCCGTTGGATTCCTGGCCGACTCATTTGCTTCTTTTTTTTGTGAAGATTGTATTGTAAGTTGGAGTTGGAAGTCCTACTAAGTTCTTCTTTGAAGACCTATCCACCTGAAGTCGACCCGTGAAAATGCCCCAATGGCCCAAGTTCGTCGCTGAGTTCGGGTCATCGTCTCAACCCTTTCGGGTTGGAGGCATCGTTAGGTTGGAGGCCATCGCTCATCCAACTGGTCACATCCTGCCAAGGCTGCCAAGGCCCATGGTGTTCCGGAGGGTCACAGGTGACCCAGAACTGCTTCAGGTAAAGCTCGGGTCGTTCGACTCACCCCCGAGACGGTCGGCTGAACGTGGGGTGGACACTCGACGAGAAACAAGTCGAGCGAACTCGGTTTACATCACGTTTGAGATGTCACCATCAACTGTGAATTGGTAATGGGGGGAGACCGGGGGTGACAATATGAGATATACCCCAAGCTTGTCATTTTAAGTGAACACATGGCGCGACACCAAGCACACTGCGGCCAATGAGAAAGCATTGTAGCACAGCGACGATACAACGGTACAACTACAATCAACTATATACATCGAGGTTGACAGCATGTGAAACGGCGGAAAGTAGAACATACGGCACATCTTGACACAATTCATACCTAATTATATAGCCATATAATACATATATATGTAATTGCACATGTATATTATATAGAGTATCAAAGAGTAATACACGTTGATATAGTTTGTCACAGCCAGCGCGGGCCAACTAACCTGCCAAGAAACTGTTGGGTGGTTTATGCTTCCTCTTTCCGAAAGCGTTTTTCACTGGACCCCTTCTGAACTTCAGCCCTTTGGCCAACTTCAGCACGTTTGGCCATCAAGGAGTGGTTTGGCTTGGAGGTGACCCCGATCTTGATACAGCAGAGAAAGCTGGCATCGGCGGCGAGTGACGCAGACAGTGAGAGCACCTGTTTTGATGTGACACACTCATCACTTGGAGGTGCCCGTCAGAGCAGCTCGGAAGGAACTTCCCTGCTTGGTTGCTACTAAGGGTTTTCCAGCCCAGGTGCCTACCAGAGATTTTCCAGTGCACTTTGAATGCGCGGATTTTTGGAGGGGTGCGACAGTGGCCGTGGTGAAGAACTCGCATGCATGAAGACGTGCAGCGAGTTGCTTGACCAGGTGGCCATGTTTTGCCTGGCGGCCGGCTCCAGCCGGGTCCTCCAGGGGCACAGTTTGCAGTTTTCATGGCCTGTTCGCCTGGACAACTTGAATCCCTTGTTGAGATCAATGCCAGGAGTGGTTCGCTTGACGAGTTCCTGGTCGCTGGGGCTGTCGAGGCCAAGTGTTTAATGGACAATGCTTAAAGCATAGCCTCATTTCATTTGCTAAGGCCATCAGTGCCGCTGAACGTGTTTATTGCCAAGAAGGCTTGCACCCTGAGACAGTTTGTTTGGTGCGATCATTACTTTTTAATTTGTGGTTTCGCCACGAAAGAAGCTGATTCAACTTTGCACAACCCAGTCGGCTCAACCAGTTGCTGGTTGGCACTGTTGAAGCTCGGCCTCAGCATACCAGCTGAGCCACGTGGGTGGCCAATTGGGTCTAGAGGTGAGGACACACAAAGCTAGAGTTTGCGTTTGGTGTGGAAGTGTCCTCAAAAGAAGACATTCCATCAACATTGAGGAACAACCCATTGTTCACCATCCCTTTTTCGTGGTTTAACCGCATTGAAGATTGGACATGAAGTCTTCAACCAGACCCTGGTCAAAGGCCCCCTTTGTTGCACGCGGGCGGGCGGTTGAATCCGTGCCCTGTGCCTCGTCAGTGATCTCGTCACTGCCAGGCAAACCTGCACTTGTTGTGTAGCCCGGAGCCGTCCTGAAGAGGCTTCAGGGCCTTGGTTTTGCTTATAGGGTGATCTATTATATTTTCCATATTGGTAAATAATCCCCTTCTGGGGAATATCCCTTAGCAAATCCAAGAGTGGCAGATGGGCTCCGAGTAAAGAAAGCCGCGGTTGTTTTCGTAGCTGACAGATCAGAGGCCCCACACCTTGTCATGAGACCTACACTTTGGAAGTTGTGCCCTCGAAAGTTTCAACCCACCAGCGAACTTTTGTCCCAGTGCGACTTGCTTCACTGGGTTTTCTGCGGGTCATCGTGAACCGACAAGAACCAACAAACAAACATAACAAACAAGCAAACAACATATCATCGCATTTTACCCTTTTGAAGTCCCAAGGCTATTTTAGGATATTTTAGGGACCACCGACGAAGTAAAGAATTTTCCTTTCGGACCTAAAGACATTTTTGAACATACTCTTGGACTTCCAGGGTTTTATGCGGCTTTTTCTGATAGTATTGCATGTTACTCATGTGACCGTGTGCTTTCATCAGAGGAGCAGAGGAAACCTGCAGAAACTGCTCCTCACGATTAGGTTTTAATTCTCCCAGAACGGCTTGCAAATTCGAGAAAGTCTCAAGAGAACTCCAACTGGGGAAGGCTTGGGGTTCGACTGTGGTCACTATGAACGCCGCTGATGCCTTGTGGCGTTAGATGAAAACGATATGACATCCTCCAAATTTGCAAGCCCACAGCTGCTGTGCCAGCACAGCCTAAACCCCAGCCTTGAGACTCATCATTTGCTGTGAGCTCACGCTGAACATGTTTGTACAGAGCTTCAGAGGCGAAAAAACGAGTGAAGTGGGTTCAACGAGTGAAGTGGGCTCAGACATGCTCAGACCATGATTTTCAGAAGTTGTTCATGAACCTGCCGAACCCTGCTGTCCAAAATTCTTAAAAAACGGCAGTATCATGGATGCCGTTGCCGTTGCTACATCCGGCCAAGAAAAGGCAGCTCCCTAGCTAGGAGGATGAACAGGATGAACAGCCACCAAGCGATTTGCGGAAAAGTTTTTACAGATTTGGGTTGAAGCAGCCCATTCTCGCAACCACAAATTGCTGCTGAAAAAAAGAAGCGACCGTCCAACTGAAAGTGCTGGTTGACCACCTCCGCGGATACGTGTTTGATCGGCTGACGTAGAACGGGCGGGAGACTGGCCGCTCTGAAAATATAGAAGCGGAGTAAGTCATCCCTTGGAAGATGACTTTCACCATTTGCTTACCAGTATTCCACAGTATTCCTTTGCAAATCAACGTGTTTACTTCGATGATTCTTGCAGAATCGGTCGTGATGGGCGAATCCCACTGACTGCAGCACTCTCGTGGCACTCGTGGTCTCCTGTCGGAACGAGACAGGGACGTCCCCTGGCGGGTTCAGCCAGTGGTCCGTGTCAGCCAGAATCAGAGCTCTCAGGACCAATGACATACCGGTCGACCACTGGTATTGTTGTTCCATGTCGTTCTATCAGTTTTTACACGTAATCCCAGTTACAAAGGTCTTCGGAACCAGCGTCTCTAGGTCGATCGATGTCGAAGTGGGCGCGGCTGCCAGTCTTTGGAGAACCATTCGATCTCGGCTGTGTGGACACACTGTTGCGCATCCGACGTCCACCTCCGTTCCGCTCCAACCGGTTCCGCGACGGCGGCACGGCGCGAAGCTGAGGCCTGCCGCGGTCCAAGACACGCGGGCGCATGCGCCCGTTAGGCGTTCGCATGAAGAACCGCTTAGACGCAGGCGCGGCGCCCCGGCGCGCAAGCGCCCAGGCGCACGCGCAGGGCGAAGAAGCGGCAGGGCCCTTACACAGAGCCGAGCTGTTCAGCTTTTAAGGGGAGGTGATGTTTGTCTTTCGTGACAGAGGTAGGCCACATGAAAACCGTTGTGCACACATCATTTATGGCATATCATATAACAGTATATAATCATAACATATACATTATATATAGAATATGTGCGTCTAATTGTAGTGATCACCTCAGAAAACGACGTGCACTTGTACTTACTTCCACTATATAGTGTGGTTCGCATGGATGCGGCATCAACGCCTCAACGCCGTGGCGGTCGCTCGTCAGGACGGAACTATGCAGCACCTGATGATGAGCTGCTAATGTGAAAGAAACAGAGTGCGGACGGCAGACTCTTGCGGACTGCTCTTGCCGCCGCTGCCGACTCACTCTGGCGCGCGGTTGGAGCGGCAAGTTTGACTGCAAATCTTAGATATTTTTTGGTGGTTTTGATTTCATGATGCGATCCGCAGATCAGCACACGGGAGGCAATATGAAGCAATCACTTCAGTCAATGTTTGCTTTCAGAACTGGGGTATGAAAATTGGGAAGCAGATTCAGGATGTAGAAAGAACAGTAAGTAGCTGCGGCACACTTGTTTCTTGGATGAACTCGCCACGTACCAGCACCTTCCATTCGGGGTCTCCTGGCTGAAGCACCCATTCGGGGTCTCCATTGGACCCCCCTGTGAAGGTCCAGGCATTAATGTGTTTCTTTGTCCTTTTTCACATTGGGTGTGGATTAGTAGCTTCTTTATGTGTTTTATGAGGAGCTGCGGCAGCTTGTTTGATCCGTTTCCTGCATGAAATGAATCTGCCAACTTCCGTTGGTGGGGTCAGGGTTGGCAGGCTCAAGGATTCTGGTTGGCAATTTAAACAAGTGTTGAGGTAACATTTCTTCAGACAATCCAGCGTGGTGCTTGATGCCTTTTCCTTGAGTGTCAGGTGTCAGGCCATGCCCATGCCATGCCCATCGCGAGATTTTTCGGCTGGACGGAACATATAGACATGTCAAGAGTTTTGTGCAGGACCCATGGCCTTACTACTAGGAACAAGAAGCTACTAGGGGCTACTGGCATCGCTACTAGGAGCAAGGACGCTACGAACGGGACTCCTGGCCTTACTACTAGGAACAAGAAGACATGCCCTGAGACTCCACGACATGGGCCCAGTCAAGGGACTCAACGACCCGACAGTTCTGCAGGTGAGGCAGGTGAATGGTGCTCATTTTACCCCGATTTCTTCTCATTCAACCATGGCACTGGCTTTCGTGTGTCGCGCCACATGTGCCTTTCGTCCAAGCTGCAGAGGTGGCTGTTCAGTCGCATGTGGGAGATGCTGCTGTTCGCAGGGTGTGTGGCGACCCGGACCTTCCGGACGAGGTAGGCTGTTCGACAGCTTCGACAGGTCTGGCCGCTTAGGTGGGACGAAGAAGCGGTGGCACCGCAGTCGACTGTGGCACCGCAGTCGACTGTGAAGTTTCCAGTGAACATGAGGGAGCTAGCTTTTCAGGTGCAAAACCCTGGAGGAGGTCTCTTGGTTTTTTTGGGGGGGAGAACTCTCAAAAAACCATGTGCACGGGCTGAAAATCACGTTGATTTATCACGTTGATTTGCACTGAAGATGAACAGCCCTTTGGAAGAACAGAACGAACGGCCGTTCATCACCTATGGACCTATCCTCCTGGTTCCCTGGAGGCCTTGGCCCTTCGGGGTTCGTCGCCCCAACAAAGACATGCCAAAAACCCTAGGGCTCCTGGCCCATCTCCTCAGGAGGTGATTAGACCCCCCCAATCCCACCCTAACCACCTGGGGATATGGTTGTAGCCCTAGGGAACATTCAACGACCACCCCCCACCGACCTGGGCAGCGTCGTGACACACGTCGCGCAGGGCAGCTGCGTGGCTTGGTGACCGCCACGCGGCCGAAGCCCATGAAACGCTTCTACGAGGAGCCCGGGCGTGGGCGTCGGTGGTGGGGTGGTTGGGTGGGAGGAACGGTGAAAGATGCATGAAGATGCCAAGAGCTTGCACGATTGAGGAGATGTGTCACACAATGTCATGCAGAAACCAGAACTGCAGGGTTTCCCCTTGCAGATGTTGAATTCCTTTCAATGCCGTGCACACCTTCCTCGAAGGTGCTTGTGATATGATATGATGATGTGTGTGGTGGGGGTGGGTTTGGAGAGTGCAACTTCCTTTAAGTTTGAGGCTTGGGCAGCGGTGTGTGCAGCGCAAGAGGTTTCCCGATGAAGGGCAAATTTGGGAGGGTTGCATGACTGACAGGTGATGAACACGAGGTCACCCTGTACTACAGAAACCTTTAAAAACGTAGGGTTCACCTCAAAACACAAGGTGTTCAATCAAAACCCGAGGTTTCAAAAATCTGCTCCAGGCAGGATTCCGGAGTGTGCTTGCAGACTCTGGCTGATTTCTTCCGGTAGTCACCTGTGGCGGACAACCCATTAAAAAAACACGGGTTGGCAAGTGTAAATCACGGGTTGGACACGGGTTTGGCACGGGTTGCGAAAACCCGCGGTTCTCCCATAAACATGAGGTTTTCATTCCAAAAACACGGGTTGGCACGGGTAAATCACGGGGTGGGCACGGGTTTGGCACGGGTTTCACCACTAACCCTTTAATTTTTCCAACATTTAGTCACCTGTGGCGTGGCGGAAGCGGATGGAACGCTGAAAAAACCTTGAAGTAGGGATCTCACCAGAAAACCCGAGGTTTTGTTCAAGAACCCGAGGTTTTTGGTTTGATACCTTCAACACCCGGGGTTTGTCATCAGACCCGACATTTTAAGGGGTTTTGTCGCGTAGGGTAATATAGATACAAGGCACCAACAGAGCGTGAAGAGATTGATTCATCAACATAACGATAGAACGGTTCATACTCACTCCTGCTTCAATCCAACCCAATGCAACTGTTTTTTGTTCCGGGATGTTTGATTCCACACTTGCTTGAATTTCAAGCGTATGGATCACAGTTCAGCCGGTTTGGCTGCGGCATCGTCCAGGAAGTGACAGTGCAAGAAGTCATTGGATCACCATCGCTTTGGCGCGTGCTTTTGGATGGCAAGGCGCGTGCCCCTTTTGGCGTGCCGCTGTCGGCTTGAGCTTTGTGAAGCATCGCTGGGCATAGTTGGGCATTGTCGCGGCTATAGTTGGGCATAGTGAGGCAGTGTTGGGCATTTGGGCATATTTTTTAAAACATATATACACATATAGTACTTTATTTGTCACCGAGATACTTGAGCTCGACAGCTTTGAGTCGACAAAAGGGGCAGAGTGGGGTGATGCCACGCTGACTCCCACGCTTTTTCATGTGTATCCTGAAAACGTACGCCGTACGCTTCACACGTCTGCAGACACTTAAAGCGAAGCAGACACTTACATTCAAAGCGTCAGAGCGTGAGAGGACGTTAGCTTGCGCTTGCTTCCCTACCCGGACGTTAGGGACGCGTGGCGTGAAAGACCCCACTCTGCAGAAGACCAGGCAAATTACCGTACTTGGTCTTCCAGGAGCCATCGAACCTGCCTAGGCACCAAAATGCAATTTTGCTTTGAAGACCAGGTGTTCCTATCTATAATCTCAGTCAGATTTGTTTGAGTGCTTTGTCCTGCTTGCAACCATTTGTTTGTCCTCACGCTTGTAACTTAGTGCCAGCCTTGATGCCACCCAGCCATTTTTTTAGCACCAGAAACCGTAGAAGCCCAGGAAACCCAAGACCGCCCACGAGTCGAAGACTGGACGGCTAGCAGCACTAGCCTAGTCAATCAGACGTCTCAAGTACCTACATTGTTTTTATATCCAGACATAAACAACATACCAGGTGAGTTTGGGGAGGTTAGACCCCATGCAGGCTACATATCTATCTATATATATATAGTTATAACTACAGTTCAGTAAGCTGAAACTAATCTAGCCACCTTCAGTTCAAGGGAGTCAGGTCGGGACAGAGGACAGGTCGGGCCCGCCGTTTGTTGCGGTAGCGAGCGAAAACGCATGTCAGGTGGTCAAGACTCCCAAAGGAACGCCCTTAGATCTTCCTGGTCCTGGAGTGGCTGCGGAAGTGGCAGGAGACCAGATTGCTAGAGACGGAAGGTTTTTTGGGGGGGAAGAGGCAGCAGATGAGACTTCAGACCACGCTGCTTGCAGGTGAAAGTATTTTCATCATTTGCCCCAGGTTGATCACATTTTTCCGGATCGAAGAAGAAGAACATAAATAGGTGGGTGTGCCTTTATTAATGGGGAGACTTCTGGAGACTTCGACACCGAAGGAAAATCGACCCAAAATGGCTTTGGGGGTCCCTGGAGTGGTGCGAGGGATTGCGACAGGGAGGGTGGTCGTAGAAATCGGTGGTTGGCGGCCAGACATGGAGCTAGAGAAATCGGTGGCGGCCATGTTGAAAATCATTCACAATCACTGCTACCCTCCCTCCAACAATCATGGAAGGGCAAAATGGCCTACAAACACGGGGTTGTCCACCTAGTCCGCCTTTGTTTGTGGAGGGATTGTTAGTTCCTGTATATAAGAAATACGAACAAATTAATGTTCCATGTATGTGTCGGTGACCGGTGGTGCAACTTCAGTGCATGTGCGTTTCCTTCACTTGGAATGAAACTCAACGAGGAGAGTGGCAGACACAGGGTGATGATTTGCAACCCTTGGAGATGCCCTTCACGACCATCGGTGCCTTGGACACATTTAATGCAGCAGGTGTTGGTCAAAGGAAAGGTGAATCAACTAGCTGGAACTCAGGAGATCTCGGGAGGAAGCGATCTGGAGACGAGGGTATCCATACTCCCCAGTTCAACAAGAGATCTGAAACTCGGAGAAAGAGCACGTGAGGGACTCCCCAACACCTCGCTAGCTAGTCAAATCCTGGGAATTGTACCCACAACTGGTACAGGATCCCAGTGAGCGCCTTCTGCGGTAATCTGCATCAAGGTCTCTCGGATGGAAATGTTGCCCTAGCGATGCAACAGGAACACTTAAGAGGCACGTGTTTAATCGTTTTCAAGTTGTTGTCAGAGGTGCTTTATGCCGCTTTTGTTGAGGCTTGCTCATGTTCACAACCACAAATCCGGCACTGAGCAGCCGACGAACCGATTTTAAATTGATCAATCTTCATCCACTGTGCGCCCATTGAGTGGATCAACCTGTTTCAGCATTTGGGGGAGAAAATGGTTTCCCCACTAGATTGGAGGCCATCGCTAGTAGATTGGAGGCCATCGCTAGTAGATTGGAGGCCTGAACAAGGCAGATCTTCTTCTTGGAGGTCCCATGACCAGCCTG
>CAXAMN010024806.1:1020291-1048452 GCA_963970005.1 Durusdinium trenchii
GGAGGACATCGCTAGTAGATTGGAGGCCATCGCTAGTAGATTGGAGGCAGGTTGCAGGCCATTCCCCACTGCAAATGAACCGATTTTGGTGAGTCGAGGCTGTACGGCCTTGGACATCACCAAAGCTGATCCTCCGGCCTGTGTCGATCGGCTGCTACCCTTCCTGGAGATGGACACGGCATCATGGCAGGGGTTTTATGTATTTTCCGGGTTGGAGGGCATCGCACTTAGGTTGGAGGCGCTACTAGGAGCAGTAGAGGTTGAGCTGTGCGGGATCAAGAGCAGGGCAGGGAAGCAGGGAGAGAAGTAGACAAGGTAGTACATATGTGTTGTAATATGATTGACGATATTTGGGCTGTCCCCGGTACAGCCTTGGTTGACATGGAAGGAGGATGAAGGAGGTAGATGTTGACAGCTGATCAAAAGTCAATCATCTCAGCCTAAGAATGCTTCGTAGGTAGTTGGCCGTACGTCTAGCGCCCTCAAGCCTATGTCTTGGGACCTTCTTTCCAATTGGACAACATTTATGTTAATTTATGGACTATGCAAGTGCAGATCACAAGAAAGCTTCTCCAATGAATTTTTGCATTTTACTTGTTTTTCGTCAGTGGGACTTCCCAAAGACGAGAAGGGTGAGATAAATCAAGTTACACTTGGATGCCAAAGTATTGCTGACAGGCCATTCCCACGAAGGAATCAAGGACAGGTGACAAGTCGCCCATGGTAGATTCTACTTCCATCCGCCAGACCTTTCAGCGCGCGTTCCATGTGCGGAACTGACTCAACAGCGTGATTTGTTGGCTTGCTTTCAGGTGTGCTTTCAAGGAGAGCAAGACTTGCTGGCAGATCGACAACGGCAAGAATGGGGACCTTTGCGAGAATGGTTTGAATCTGAGTTTCTGGGCTGAGAAAAGACGGCAGCGAAACAGAGTGTTTCGCCCCCAGATCGGATGTATTCTTATTCCTTCCCATATCAGTCATGGGCTTCCCCATTCAATAAGGACAAAACGTTTAACGTTATGTTCCAGGAAGCTAAGGGGAGTCAGTATTGTACTATATTATATTGGACTTCTGTGTTTGAAGTTTGGCTGTTTTTTTTGACGTTGTTTTCTCATCTTCATGTTATTTTCAATGTCTCATGCCCTGTGGGCCGGGCCCCTTCTGGGGCCAGGGATTTGGGGAGTAAGAAAGGCACGCCAGCAACAACTGAATGGACCACAAACCCTATGGATCTACATACCCTTTGAGAGGGTTATTGGAGGACAAACCAGGACTGGAGTGGTTTTCCCATTTCACCACGAACAGGTGGACATGGGTTTTGCCAGAGAAAGGGGTCGGAAGTCACAATGACTCCAGGTATAATGTGAAGCTTGGAGTAGCCACTGGGCTGGCGTCTCCCAATCACCCAGAGGCGCAGCGCGAGCTCTCTTTGTGTGTTTGGTGCCCGTGGAAAGAACACATAAACCTGATGCCGGCCCTTCATGATCTTCAAGCAGACGCACAGACCATCACAGATCAAACAACCATGGAGAAGTGAGTTTGAGACGTGCATGTGTTGTCAGATTTATTTTAAGGTTAGGTTGCGGCATGTCATTGTACCACTTGTGTCAGGTGTAGTCACCTTTCATGCAGCAAAGGGCATAGCAGGTCCTGCAATTGACGCGCCTTGAAAGCATGCACAATTTAAGGGGTGCCCAAATGTGTATATGTGTTCCCTCGTTCCCTCTTGCGTTTGCCTTATAGAAGGTGAATCTGATGGAGAATCATCAGGTTTGCCAACCATCAGAGCAAATCTTGATAGAACAAGACTTCGGCGTCACTTGAAGTAGGGCGTTTTTGTGAGACGGCTTAGTGACGAGTCGTGCCCACCAGCACCACCTAAAAGGATGGTTCTTGGAAGGAAAAAATGCCCAGTCAGGGGTGTACAAACCCCTCTTTGGGGTGGTGCTGGCAATTGTTCTTGCGTCTCACCCAATACTCGTCTCCCTGTAGGAGACCATCCTTCGTGTCACCGAGCAGCTCTTGTCACGCGACATTTGGGAGCTTTGTGCTTTGGAAATCGCCACCCAGACGGTCACCCGGTGGAGATCGTTCCATCCGCCGGGCCGAAGAGTAGGGTTGAGGTACCATGGGTAGGAACTGAGAGCGTTCGGTCCAACATCCGTGGTCGCCACAGTTTTCGTTCGCTTGATGCCCTGTTCCGCCACGGGCCTTTTTTTTTTTGCACTAATGTTCCGCTTCTTTTGTTTCCACCCAACTTTAGAAGATACTCCCCATATGGGTTTCTTCATGTTTCTTCTACTGTACTTGTATCGTCATGGGTTCCTGCGGCTGCTCCACGATTGATCGCGACATCGCCGGAGCAGCACACAGCTGCAGGACACAGACAGATACGTAAACATCGTGCGCACGAAGAAGGAAAGACCCTAGAAAACTCCAATCTTGGAATATCACGCTTCATTGAAAAACAGCATAAAGCAGCTGAAAACCACCTTGGCGCCTTTGAATAAGGGTGATGTCGTTGAAAGCCTCCAGTTTGGGCCTTTTTTCTGGCACCCTTTCTAGGGAGTTGACTCCTTCGTGGCCTGTCCCATGTGGGGAGTGTGAGGCTTTCTGGGAGTCCAAGACTTAACATTGACAGGGTATGACATGGTCTTGAGTATGGAAGGATCCTTTCGAGTCTTTTCTGAGTCTGAGGAGTCCAGTTGAAAGGGATGTCTTTTCTCAGCTTCTTTGGTGCCAGAGATTCTTGGACTTCGGATGCGCTGGCGCGCCGGTCTGGGGGTCCTGGGTGCGATGAAGGCGAAATCCTTCATCGTGGCCAGCGCCTTGGTGGACCGCGAGACTTGCCTTGCAGAGGAGGCCATCCGAGCCTGGGAAGCACGGAGGCCGCTGAAAGAGGCTGGGGGAGGATGTGACTCGGGAATGAGCCGAGAGTCGCTCAAGCCCAACGCGGCTTTTCTACGACTGCAGCAAGGTATTAAATGCCTAGCTTTCGTCCCCCTTGGGACTCTTCAGGGCTTTGCAGCCGCAAATGCTGCGGTGTTCAATCACATGCCTAGGCATCGCGCATTCAATAACCTAGGCAAGTGCAAACTGGACATGATGTTTTTTTCATGTCCAGTTTGCACTTGCCTAGGTTCTTGAAAAAAAAACATGAAGATCTTACTTGAAGAGAATGCATACTTTTAAGATTTGTTACATTTGTTCTCCATGGCTTTGCAAGCTCTACATCTAGGATGGATAGATTGGTTGATGGCCCTGCCAGCTCTCAGGATTGGCACAGTTGGAGGAGGACTTCCAAGTCGAACGCTCGGCCCCCAGTCGGATGGCCGTATGGCCTTCAGTGGGTTCCTTTCAAGCCTCGCAGGTGGTTCCCGTTCACTTACAAGACCTACCCAGGAAAAGTGGGAAACCGAGGGAGCCAGTTGATACCACTCTAGCCTCTCAAGTGATGCTCCAAAGCACCCCCTGACCAGCAGCCCGGTGACCCCCATTTCTGCTGGGGCAATGGTAGAACCACCTCAATGTCCTTGCGATGCTGGTTCCACTGCTTCGTACCCCCTACGGACCCCAGGAAAAGTCAAAGAATGTTCAATCCAACCAACCTAAGAGCCGAAGCTTCTCCTAGATTGTGCCATTCAAATGCTCAAATCGAAGCTGCGTGGTTTTTTGGGCGGTGATGGTTTTCTCCCTCCCTCTTCAGCTTTCTGTGCTGGGCCATGACCTGATTCTTCAAGAGGTCGATGGGTGACAGGCACACCTGTTTGGAGCAAAAAAAAGCTGCCAACACCCATGATGTTGTCAAAGTCTTATTATTTGGAGTGATCTATTGAGACCCTTGAGGGTGTTCTAGCAACATTCAGACATTTTTTGACTGTTCTGGACAATTTGATGAAGGCTTTCAGAACTTGGACCAAACAGAATCCCTTCATGGTCGACCCCGAAATGTTCCCGTTTGTGCCGTGTGACTCTGTTGGATCTTAATGGTCTACCATTATTGGAGTGCGAAGTGGTTAGATCCTTCACTTGGTGGTTGGGTCCCATCCGACCCAGCGTCTCGAGGATGGGGTATGGTAGAAGGCGACCACGATGTGACTGAGAGTGAGATGTTGAAGTGGCTCACGGCTTGTCGCTACTTCAGCAAACTGCATCGTGACCAAACCTCCACCTGAGCAGTCAACAAAGGGCGTAGGAGCGAAGCAGGAGTGGCAAGAGGGTGCCGCGGAGTCTTAGCTGCTTTTGCTTTGCAAGCTTTTACGAGGGCTAACATGGTGTTTTGGCTTATCCAATCCTTTGCAAAATATATATGATACTGTATATATAAAAAATAACTAAATATATATATATATATATTGATACCAATGAAGAGTGTGAAGGGTGCTTCAAGTCCTTGAAGGATTGATGGAGGCTTCACCGCACATTCCGGCTGTTGCGAATGGGGCTGTATTCTTTGGCACCTGGCCTGGATCTTCAAAAGTACAGTTGAGCATGAGTTCACATGAGTGATGTCCGCACCCATTTTCTTCAATGGAAGGGCTTTGGGCGCCATTTCTTCCCAGCATGAAGAGATCATCACCCCTCACGGTTGACTGTTGATTCATCAACCCCCCCCCGGTTATGGCCGGAGATGTAGAACCGAAGGGGCGGTTGAAGACAGGGGTCCAAGTCCGGGTCCCGTATTCGCCAGTAGTGTGGCTCTGAGACGCTTATCCGGCAGCGTCCGCGTGGACGTACTCGCCGCGGACTCTGCCGGATCGATCTGCCGGTTCCGCAGGATCAAGGATCGCTTTCTGTGGAAATGCTAAAGGGAAATACAGGGAAAGATGATGCTGATTATTATTTACCATATACAATCCAAGGGGATGTCCAATTGAAGTCGAAAGTCTGACTGCAGCTCGTAGCAGACAGTTGCAGTCAGCATTCCATATTTCAGCCGTGAAGCTGGAAAACAGGACAGAATTCCGCCTATACGCAACGCAATAGATCAATTCAATTGTTCTTTTTATATAAGTAATTATGCACCTTTTTCTATATACCCATATAACGATTTGTGGACCCTATTCTGACGCATGATGACGCATGTGGGCGTGTATGCGTTACACCGCTCCCTTTTTGTGTTAGCCTTTTGGCACAACTAGGCCTCGTCAAACCCACACATTACATTATAACCAATACATTCATAAGCAACTTGACGTTCCTGGTGAGTGCGTGGTCCTGCCATGTTGCCTTGATGACGGCTCAAACGAAGCAGCCGATGTTGCTCAGCTGCAAGCAACATCCCAACTTCCGAACTCATGTGAGCAGGAGACAGTCGTTTCGGTGAACAAGGTCCAGACCTAGGAACTCCAAAGGGGTTGACCTTGTTGATGGCCTTTTTGAGGTGATGGGGTGCTCCCTGAACCAGCTACTCCCCGGCTCCTCGCGTTCTCAGTTCTATGTTTGAGTGATCTACCTCATGACATGCTTTGCGTTGGTTGCGGGAAAGAACTGTGCAGATCATCACTGCACCTGACCATGTCAACATGCTGTGTAGTCTTCGGAGGCTTTCCCGTTCTTCCCAGTCAGGCCCGGTCCAAACCAAACACATGCCAAAGGGTTGTTGGATGTGTTGTACACCTGTATCAGGCAGGTGATTGGACTTCTTGTACCCGCTCTGTATACACCCCCCCGCAGAAAGACCCGTTTTGGCAAGCCAAACTTGTTATGAACTATAAAGCTATACGCAAAAGATAAAAAACACACACAGATATAGATATATATATACATATGCCACTAGGATTTTCAGTCTTGATGCTCTTGGCCTCCCTTGTCGTCCGCGCTCTCTTGACGAGTCGACAACGACTCAGGCGCCGTTGGTCCTCCCTGGCACTGCTCGCGCTGATCGCTGCGTCGGCCTTGCTCCTCCAGGGCGACGTCTTTTCCGTGCCACGCCTCGCACGGCTCAAGGGCAGCAGCTCTGCGGAGGAGGTTGCAGAGGTCTTGAGCCTTGGGCAGGCATCAGCAGGACTTCAGTGAATAACCTTTAATGTAGACTCTTGGTTAGTTAACCATTAAACCCCCCCCCGGCTTGGAGAGGATGTCCATTTCACATGAGGGGGTTTATTAAGCAAGAGTGGGGGGTCGTTTTGGCAGGCAAATTGAAGGAGTCAGAGCGAGGACTTGGCCCAAAAAGGATTGCCAGGTCATGACAGGTCCGGGAGATGGAGATATATGGAGATAGACTACCATTCTTTCCGGGGAACAATTCGGAAGAACCCAAATCCAAACGAGTGGGGCCCAGTTGGGCGAGGATGCATGTTCGTCCTCGTGGCTGGTAGGCCTTGAGGACGTGTTTGGTGGTGACTTGTGGTTACTTGTATCATGGCAGATGGAGGAGGTCGACTAGGAGATGAGACCTGATGAGGCAGAGTGACTTGAAGCCATGCAGCGACGGCAGAGGTGACGAACGAAGCCATTCCAGTACACAGACCCTCCGAAAGCATTAGGACCTTCGAAGACCCGAACTGATGAGGTCACTTCGGCCGAGCCTAGTCACGGCAGAGGTTTAGAGGCACCGTCCTGGTGCAGCATCATTGACTGTACTCACATCGGAGTGCCCAATTCGGCGGCCGCTGCGTGGGGTTCTTCTCCTGGCCCTCCTGGCTCCTAGGATTCGTGATGGCGTGGTGCTGCTGGAAAGAAATGATGCGGAGACAGTGAGGGCTGCATTTAAGGACCTTGCTGCTGTGGTGTTTCCAGACCCTGAACCGGGCAACAGAAGTCACTGGTTCACAGAGGAGTTTCCGACTGTGATCCCACCAGCTCCAAGAGAGGCTGAGATGAACTTCCCGCCCAGTCAGTGGAATATATTTTTGGGAAAAATTGGTTCCCCCACTAAGACAAGAACAGGTGGAAAGTTTGGTTAACCTTTACATATTTAATTTCAGGGATACTGCAGAGTCAGTTGATACCATGCCTTGGCTCTAAAGTGATGCTCCAAACACCCCACACCCCCTCTACTCTCATCTACTCATCTACGGTCAGAAGACCCCTGCTGACTGGCAGCCGGTCAGAATGAACCTGATCGTCTTGCTTCGAGTGCTTCACTGCGTGTTGTTTTTGTTGGACGTGCCGGGTTTTTCAGGCGATCAACAGCTTCTGGGGAGGTGGAAGGGTGATCAGGTCCTTGTTTGGATGCGGGTTCTCATTTTCATGTTTTCCCACATTGGCATGTCCCAGACTCTCAACTACATACTACGTATTGAAGAACTGTAAGTGATAGCTTCAGGCTTTCAAAGTCCTTCGGTTGTTTTGACTGTTAGATTTTGAGGTGAAGGTGTGTCAGTTTTGCCACTCCTCGTCATGTTAATGTAGACTCTTGATCCCAAAAACAAAAAAAACTCCATATCATGAGGTCTCCCCAGAGTCTACGTTAGGACTTTTGCTGTGGATACAGGTGGCCTGTTCTACTTGCAGTTACTGAGCTGTTCTGAACAAAGGCATTGTCGATTGAGAACGGGTGGCACCTACCACCCTTTCTGAAAGAGCCATGACGGTTGTTCTTCAACGTTTGTGGCTGCGGGGGTTGTCTGACTACCTGTACCAGTCGGCGTAAAAGGTTCTAACTATGTTTGAGAAAGATCTTTACTAATTACTAAGCATCGTCGTCCACTGTTACAGGGAATGGGAGGGTATTACCATGATATGCCCAAGCTCTAGGTTTAAAAGTAATGCTCCAAATCACCCCGCACCTCACTACCCAGGTACAGTCAGAGCACCCCTGGTTGAGGTAGCCCTCCTTTTTGAAGGAAAGTAGTCTTCGAGGGGGGCCATTGTCCAATTGCATGTTAGTGAGTCAGAGTGTAGACTGTAGATTTGTTTTTGCATCTCGGCCACAGTTCCATGCGTTCCATGTCCTTTAGGGAGCGATTCATGTTCACAAATATCTTACATGGCGACCGCTCAAAAAGAAGGCGCCATCCAAACTAGGTCAAGTTTCAGCCTGCTGGCTGGTTTCATCGATGAATGGGCAGAAATCCTACGCAATTGGAAGGTCCAGGTATGGGCTAAAGAACCTGTCAGTCCTTGATTCGTGTCAAAGCCGCATTGCTCCACACATCATCTTCAGCTGAATCCTGGTGACCCCCGACCCGGTTTCACGAACAGCACGACCATGGCAGGAGTTGGAAGAAGGCCGTGGCTGGGCATGTTGGGACGTCGGGAGGTGGCAGCAGAAAGGGAAAAGATAAGCAAGATGAAACCAGCCCATGTACCACACCAGAGTAGCAGATCAATGCATACACCACGCAGTCAAGAACCGTGGCAAACGAGGAATTACCAAGTTACAGTTCGTCAAAACCAAGGTAGTCCAGGAGCACCGGAACTCGTCGCGGGGACCTCGTCCTTTTTTTTCAGACGATTCACCGTTGGTGGGCCGGGTCGGTTCGGTGGATATATGTCGCCTTCGGTGGAAGTCACCTCAATTGAGACCCGCCAAAAAGGTGTTGCAGGATGCTGCAGGGCTGCACAAGAACATGGCCCGTGTAAGGGCCATGTAACCCCTTGATGACGATGTCTCCCCATGGTTTCAATCGCAGTCCTTCCGACGCATTCTGCGCAGAAACTAAGGCATGGGAGATGGTCAAAGCGTCCGCTACGGGGAGAGCACACAGCTCTTGAAGAGACCCTTGGATCCCCAAAAGGACCGGGAAACCACGGCTGATTCGATCACCGCAGATTCACGTATTGAACTAGGAGGACTTGTCTAGTGGCTATTGCAGGATTGCCCGCCAAAAGCCAAAAGACATGTAAATCCAAGCATCCAAAGATTTCTGGAGTACTTCGGTCTCAAAACGTCCTATATAAGTAGTTTGGACAGCTTGACTTTGGTTGATTATATATAGCATGCATAATAAATGATATGTCCTGCTTCCTGGGCATGTTGCACAACAATGTGTCTCTCAAAACGATTGATTGTAAGTCTTGTTTTTTTCCCGCATACCCGGGCAAAGTGGATAACCTGTAGCCTGTATGGGGAGTGCTTTCCCCCCCTAAACAAGAACAAGTTTTGCAGGAAACTGAAGGAGTCAGTCAGGTTTTGAAGATGTGCTTCCCGGAAATCGTTGCATTATGTTGAATTAAATGCATGCTGAAGTTACATTATATGGCTCCCCCTCCTCATGCAGATTCCCAGGTTGTTTTGGAACTGTCTTCTTCCCACATACATTTTTTGACTATACATATGGCACCCCCATCTTTCAAAAACGTAGCTGCAACATCCGATCATCACAGGAGCAAAAAGGAGATGGGGGCACCATCTACAGTACATATGGTTGATTGGGGATCCCAAATGACCCCGACAGCTGAGTTTCGTACCATCTACTCTGAAACTTCTTTCTGTGGCTTAAACAGGGTGTTGGAAGAAAGCTCTTCAACCTTCTTGGATTGCTTGCCCTCTGAGCGATCTCAGGGTTCGCAGACTTCTGCCGACCAAAACACCGGTCACACCAAGATCAGACCGTCCATGGGACTTACTAGAAGATTGACCGTCCATGGGACCCTCAACAAATCATTTGAACAAATCGCCCCACTTGATCAGCAAATAAGCCATATATGGATTGGTTGATCTATTATGATCTATTCATAACATTTCATATAAAATATCTAGTCTAGAGTTTTTATTACATGCATGGATACTTAGGACTTTGTTCCACCCCTCCATCCCACTTCTCGCTGTTTTTTTCCAGTTGGAGCCGCGCCAGTGGCGCCCCTGCGGCGTTCAGGAGCTTCACCTGCGGCGCTTGGCAGAGGATCCCATCATCACGGCCGCCGCCGAGTTGGCACGGCAACGGCATGGCGAAGGATCGGACCATGGCATCGCCTGGGAGGCGATCGGAGCTGATGGCTGGGGTGTCAAAGACTACCTTCCGTTAAACGTGTCTAGAAGTAGCCCCAAATAGAGGTGATGGCTGGGGTGTCCAAAAACCACTGGATTTGGAAGGTCCTGGTAGTGACTTTCATGTTCTGAGCAAGGCATTTCTTCTTGCATTTTCTTGCGTTGTTCGGACTATTGAGTGACAAGGGGCTGGAATATTGCGACAGGGCGTGAGAACCATTGTGAGCCGTTTTTCAAGTTTGCCTTCCTTCAAGTGTGCGACAGGGCCTGCAAACCGGGGGTGATGAGACACAGCATTGCTGTAACAGGGGGGGTCTCGTCTCGGCCTGGGAATGAGGCAGGCTAGTCACATCCCAGTCTTCGTTGCAGGTGCGACTGTTGATCCTCTCTTCTGGCATGCCAGAAGGCCTGGAGAATCCTGAGGGAAGGGAATTGAAGGGAATGGACCCGGAATGGAGCTGAATTGAAAGGCAGTTGATGTTGCAGAGCACTTCTACAAGTCTGTCCATTCCGCCAAACCTAAGAAGTTAAGGTATCATCATATCATGTATCATCCAGGTGTCGATGAATCGCCCCTCCTGCAGGTCAGAAAAAGTCTAGAAAGTCTAGAAGGCGGTTCTCGGATGATGCACTGGTGAAGTCCGCCCAAGTCAGCCAGAAACAGTGTTACGCCGATCCAGAATTGAACCTTCCACGAAGAAATGTGAAGAAGTCATGCTGATCGAGTCAACGCCAAGGAGGCAAGAGGGCAGTGAAGTCGTAAGACTATACCAGGACTCGACGTTACAGGTCACCAATTGACACCTGGTCTTGGGCCCAACAACCCTCAACTAAAGACCCGGCAGTGAGGATGTGTGTAGTGGATTTCATGGTCGAAATCCAGGGCTCATCTGTCTATCCGCTTCCATGATTGTTCCAGGGTACACTCTGACTCACTAACATGGAAGTGGATGGCATGGCCCCGTAAGGAAGACTACCTTCCTTTACGAACAGGGGGTTCTGCACTTTCATGTTAAGTCGGAGTGCAAAATCGTCTCCCATCTTCACACCTCTCATCGGGTAGTTCCACAGCGTGGGTCCGAGTCACTGCATCCTGCAGCAGTTGAACAGCAGCGTGGCGAGTGTTACCCATACACTCCATGGGACTGCCATGTATGCCGATCAGTCTCCATGGGACTGCCATGTATGCCGATCAGTTGGGGTGGTTTTGGGGGGTCTGTAATGTAGGCATATATCTGGCATACATGGAGATGGAGTGTCTGGCTATGAGTCCTTGCAAGTCGCTACGACATGTACCGAAGTGTCCAAGTCGGGGCTCTTCACAGAGGTTTCCAGAGAGAAAAAGCATGATAAACACATGGCACGCCGGCACGTGCAGAGGTGATATGCATCGCGATGTGGTGGATACATCCAGCATTCCCTTGAAGAGACCCTTGCAGTGGCTTGAACTCGAGATGCACACTGGGCAGAGGAAAGGTCCGGTCAGTTTGGAACCTAAGGACCTCAGCCCTTTTCAAGAAATCAAGATCTGGTTGTGGTCCCCACCCTGCAGCTGATGTGCTCATGTTGGAGTTTGAAGAACCACTGGAGATGGCTGCAGCTTTATTTACCGGCTGTACCACCCGGATCCACCCGGGGATAACAGACCATCAGAGGCCAATGCAGTTGAAATGTGTTGAGGTTTATATAGATGTTATGATTAAGCAAGAAACATACCAGGGCCTTCACGGGGTGGTTATATAGTGGACACCCCGAATCACGGCTAAGGGGCTATAAATGGACACCCCGAATCACGGCTAAGGGTCCTGGTAGGAAGCAAACCGTACAGTACATGGAACCACTCAGAGAGTTCTAGGGCTCCAATTTGTTTGGAGTGCATGCCAGGAGGGTCTATTTGAGTCGATCCTCCCTACCTTCAGAGGAGTGTGTGGTCCATTTGGGGTTGTGTAGGCACGCTTCAAACTACTACTGCTACTACTACTTCTACGATGACGGCGACAGCTACGAAATATATCTAAATATACTATTAAATAATAGTACGTACTGTTGTAGTTTACTGCTACTGCAGCTGCTACAATCACTTCCCATCATTCCTTCCAGAGGTGGGGCCTCAACACGATTTGGGCAGTGGACGACTTCACAGCGGAGAACGGCGCCACGCGCTTCGTGACCTGGTGGGATGCCACGTCGGGATCATGTCGAAATCTCACCAGGTCGCAAGCGAAGTTTCTTTGTTTGCTTGTTGTGTTTTTTTGCTGCTTTGTCATTTGCTTTATTTTGTGTTGTTTTTTCATGTGTGTGTGTTTCCTAATTAGTTTGTTTTCGCAAAACATGTTTTAGGTTTGGTCAAGTATAGCTGACACTGGTGGACACGAGAGTAGGATATGTTCATATCATTTCATATCATATATCAATCAACCATTGAAATACTTTGTGATGTGTCACTTTCCAGCTCAAGCGACATCTATAAGTCCTTTGGCACGCAGTACGCCACAACAATGCAGGCATCTTCCAAACAGGTCTCCAAAATGGAGGCTTTTGCAGGCTTCAAGTGGGCACCTGCTGGAGGATCCTGGTATGTCCTGGTTCTTTTCGCAATGCCAAACAGATTCTTGAACCTATCCCAGCACCTCCAACAGGTCACCAATTGAAACCTGTTAGGGCCTAACAACCCTCCATTTCGGAGACCTGTTGGAAGGTGCTGGTCCAAGCTTCGCTGTCACTTCGAAAGAACCTCGGTTCGCTGCCATTGTGCCTCGGCTCAGGTGCCGGGCAGCCACTCCTCTTCGGCGGCCCAGGGCTTTTGGCTGGGCGGCCTTCCTGAGGCCACGGCACATGCCAAGGCGGCCACGATGGCTGCGGGCTCGGTGGGGAAGCCCCGAAGCATGCGGCATGGGGAACGGGGCGGTCTGACACGAGCGGTCTGAAGGACGGTCAGACATGACAGAAACGTGGTCCCGAGAACCCAGGACCCCTTCCCACGAAGGGGTGTCTACAGTGTACAGGGGCGACCGAGTCTGACCAAGTCCTGGGTGTGGGTTTGGTTGATCTAAGAAGCGTTTGCTTGCGGTCGTCGAAGGATTCGATTCGACCACCCCCCCACAGTGGTGGTGACGCCGAGTCACCACGAAACACGGCCGTTGGAGGCCGTTGCGACGTTTGGCACGCGCTCTGACTCTCAGGTCGTGATATATTATGCCAGCACCTTGCATGGCAGCGGCGAGAACCGCTCGCCACAGCGTCGTGCAGGCCGCACAAAACGGGGCTGAGTGAAGATGGTCTCCAGAGCAACTGGTGAGTGAGTGTTTGAAAGGTGTTTGAGTGAGTTCCAGAAGGTGTTCCTTTTCGCATCGTGGTGTTGGTCCGAAGTTGAAGCCTTGGTGCTTGGTGCACAGACCTTGGTACTACGGACGACTGATGACTTCGGCTTCTTCAGGTGTCACAGTTCGGTGCGAAGGTGAAACGAAGTGCACTTGGGGGTTCTTGCGCCCAGTAAGTGATCTATGGATATGTTGATACATATGGTGGTTGGCAGGATATGTGTTTTTCATCAAGAGTATATAATCAAGTCAAGTCCAGTTGAGCATATATCACGCCAATGAAGCATTTCGCAGAACTGTGACCCAAAGTCCCCTAAGGGCAAATTCTGGTCAACCCTGAAATGTATCTCCACGAAGGATTTGATCCAAGAGTCTTTATGGGTGTACCTCATTTGATGTGATGAGTTAAAGCTGGCTGATCAAACAGCTTATTTCAGCTTGTTGCATATGTCACATGTCTATTAAACCGCGTAATTATACTTGACGAGTTTTCTCTAATGAAGGATCCACATTCCTCATAAAGCTCTCTCGAACCATTTCGTGTTGGCGACGACCATACTCCAACGGTGAAGGCCTTAACTTCAACTACGCCTTCGTGGATGAACTGGGCCAACGTCGGCCGACCCGCAGTTGCCGCTTCATGCGGTTTTCGCGCTTTCGTGTCAATGACATGTCAATCAAAGTAACTGGATAGCTGGATAGAGATATTGGACAGATAATGGATTAGATTTGAGAAAGATAGACAGATAAATAGACAGAAAGAAAGAGAGATGGAGAATGATACTGTAGAGAGATGAGATATATATATATATAGAGATAGATTAAAATATGTACGCATGGAAATTGCTCGGCTGTCATCCCACCAAATACAAACTGTGGGGGGAGGGAGGGAGGGAGGGAGAGAGAGAGAGATAGAGAGCCATGAACAACAGCCCTAGGGATGATCACTCATCAGTTTGCTAAGCATGCCTCCAGAACGGCCTACATACAACCACCTGGAAATCCAGTCCAAACCAGAAACAGTTCTGTTTGTTCCAATATTTTCCAATATGGTTTCCTTGCGATCCTGTACATAACTCAGTGCTTGGGACTGGGGCGTTCCATCCCCACTTGTTGGCTTTCCAGGCTCCCAGATCCGATTGGTAGTCAGTCACTTTGAGCTCACTGGATACTGGATGATACACACACACCACTCAAGGAAGCTTGAAAAGGACCAGGTTTGGAGCTGGGTCACACAGGGACCCGCGTAGCGGGTGGGAGGCGACCTTCCGACCCGCTTCGCACGCGACGCGACTCGCGGCCGCGGCGACCGATGTCCATGGTTTCTGCCAGGGCCATTGGGCTGGGGCTATTGAGATCGAGACTTACTTAGATGCGCAGAAAAGTCGAAAGGTCACTGGCGCTCAGGGTTTTGAAGACCAAGGGGTGGGAGGAGCCCAAGACTTTCCCAATCTTTTCCCTGGAGGCAGCTAGTGTGAAACGCTGTAAAACCACTCAACACCAGTGCATTGGGGGCATTCTTTTCAGACGTTGGGCATTTGCACACCATGCTTTCTTCAATCGCAGTGTTGCGCCCCTGTGAGCAGAAGTTGTTCATAGTTTTTTGAGCTGCGCCGCCGGTGCAGATGGATGAAGGCGAAGGATGGTGCGGACGGAGAAGGGGAGCAAGAAGCAAACACTGGATTCAGTAAACAAGAGTGAACATATAAGTTACTCGAGGGTGGGTTTTGCACCCAATGCCCCAACCACCAAAAGCAAAAGAAAAAACAGAACCGCAAGAGAAGAAGTTGGATCTGTTGTAGGAGAACGCTTGGCCTCTTGGCCGAAAGGACGCCGCACTGGACGCCGCTTTCTGCAAAGCAGTTGGTAATTTTCATCAAAGAAGAGAGGCGCATTGATCTGGAAAAACACATCAAAGAATACACCAACTGTGCTGGCACTATAGTAACTATATAGTCTATATACTTCTCTATATAAACTAGCCTATATATAGTTTTATGCAACCTCCCATCCGATACTCCCATTTTTGTTCATGCTCGTGCAACAGAAACAAACCCCATACAAATCAGCACTGGTTCCTATATGTTTGTATACACGTATAAAGTATAGACCTTACTTTAATTTGTAGTGAAATAGTGTGAGAACATGGCCCAGACTTGAGATGCTTGGCCCAGCCACTGGAATATCCCGTTTTCAGACGCACGCATCAAAGAAGAGTCATTTCGAAAGGTAAGAAGGCATCAATCTCTTCAGACGCTGCTTTAAACCAGAAAAAGACACGAACACACACAACACATCTTTGTCACCACCCGTCTTGGAGAGTCGATGGATACATCTGTTTTGTCACAGTACAGAGATGTCGCCATTTTCGCCATATGGATCACTCCGAATCCTGAAATGCTGCCAAGGCAGGGGCCAGGGATAGGACGTGAGTCGCGCCAGTCAACGCCATGCATGTATATATGCAATATAAGCTTCGGCTTGAGCTCAAGGATCCTGCAGGACCTTGCGCTACAAAGCCCAGACACGATCAATCAGGGGAGTGATCGAAAGACTCAGCTTGGAAAGACTGAGTCCCCACCAGCTCAGGGATGGCGTTTTTCAGGTGTTTTGTGCCACCTGAAGGCACCTTGTGAGTTCCAGGTATGTCAACGCGTGTGCTCTGTTGTGGGCGGTGGGAGCACAAAGAAATCATCCTGGTTTTGTGGATCGGGTGTTTGTTTAAGCTTCTTTAAGTTCCCTGTGGGCGAATCTGGGACAGTTTCCATGTTTCCCAGTTTTTGAAGCAACTCCAAGTCATTGGCATTACTAGTAGCAAGAACGCTTCCAGGGGCGCTCCTAGCATTACCACTAGGAACAAGGGATGCTACTAGGAACAAGGGCATCGCTACGAACGTAGCAAGAACGATTGGAATTGAAGCCAACTGCCCCACAGTCCCCACCACATTTGCCCACGCCTGTTGCTTTGCGCCCGCTTTTGGCCCGACTCGAGCAGTGATATTTTACGGTTATGGAATGGTTTTTTGACTCATGGAGGCAAAGGGGTTACCAAGTCCATTGGAAGGTTTGACAGAACATGACAGAACTTATAGTTGGTTGGTTACTGATTACCAGCAATTGCAGATGTGACAGCACGTGGCTTGAAACAAGTGTGAACCATACAAGGCAGTTGATGGACAAGATGCTTCTTGAGATGTTTGAAGACTTGCCATCATTCTGGGAGAATCTCTACGCTCCGAATCCCTAGCACGGAATGGCAGGGCTTTTGTTGGGTGTTTCCAGACCGTTTTTTCACTTCCAGTGGGCCAGGTTGTATCTAAGTGTACTGTGTCCAATCCATCATGCCTATCCCAAGTATGTTCTTCGCCTTTTGAGTGCTTCCACGGCAGCGCAAGCTTTGCTTGGCGGCCTCGGTGAGGGACGGTGCTGCGCACACTGCGCACTCGTTGCGCGCGGTCGTGGCGTCGTCCAGTGGTGATGCTTTCTGGAAGGCGTGCCGACGCGCGCTGCGAAGTCAATCACTGATTGCAAGATGTTGGAAGTCTTGGATTTTGGATGGATTTGGCTTATCGGGTGAGTTGTTTTAACCGGTGCACCCGGGAAAATTCACATGGAACCTGACAACCACTGGGTTGTAACGGGAAAATAAGTCTTCCAGTTTGGTCCATCACATCAGGTTCCATGTGGGTCTTTTTCCGGGTGTATATTTATATATATATATAACTAACTATATATAATATTATACTAGTATATTTATTATTGTACGTATAATATAAATATTAATTAGTGTATATAGTATTTATTTCATATTTTCCCTAATAGGTGAATCCCCTTCCGCGGAATATGTTGTCCCAGTTCCTCCAGCACATCTATCTAGGGATGGCATGGAAGGTCCCCCCCTGATCTCAGCCCTGCCAGGCACCCATATGAGCCACCGCGTCGCGTCGTCTCAGTGGTTCGCCTCAGTGGAGAACACCTGGCGTCCGCCTGTGTGGAGGAAACCTTGGAGGCGGATGTTTTGGCGGGTTTGTCTTGGCGTCCGACTGGTGCGACGAACGTAGGGAATGAGGGTGGCTGGGTTGGATCCTAAGGAACCTGTAGTGGGGATCAGCCACCTTCATTCCCTGCGAGTCGCACCAGCCAGTTGCTTTTGAAGTTTTGAGGGTGTCGCCTTCGGGTTTTGCAGCCATGGATCTGAACGTTTCACAGGACCAAGGACGATTTGGCAAACTACTAAGGCTACATACTTATAAGTGTCAGGAACTTATGTTGAGATACGGGTCATGATTGCTACTAAAGACCCACGTCGTCATTTTTTGACGCTTAGCAGCTAAGCACCCACGTCGGCGCGCCGGCGTGCATGGCCTTTCATGGGTCGAGACACATTCGCCCAGCGAAGGGGGTTATGTATCGCCGTCCGTCAGAGCGGCAGGCCAGTGGCCGGCTGAGGGTGTCCAGAAATGGTGGGAGATGGATAAATAGAGAGAGAGAGGGGGAGCACTGCGAAAGCACAGAGAAACACCGGCTCAGCATTACTTGAAGCACCCCTTCACAACTCTTAAAAACTCATGGGCCCCCATGGGGCATTTGAGGCTTCACACGCACAGTCTACAGTTCGTACAGTTGATCCTGTCGACTTCCAAAACGTGGAGGAACTAATATGAGGAACTCTCGGTATCTCTCGGTATCTCTTGTGCCCTTCAACTCATTTGGGGCGGGGTCGATCATGGGCGATCATGGGCGTCGAAGCATGGAGTTGGTGCGTCGAAGCATGGAGTTGCTGTGTTGTCCATCGGTGGAGCGCTTTCAGCTTGCGAGGCCATCTTTGAAGAAGTGCGACGCGAGGAAGGCTCGCTTCGGGGCGACCTGGGGACCGATCCGGATGGTCAACATGTCACACATGGTCACACCCACCTGCTTGTATAGCAATTAGAGGAGCAGCACTTTCCACGGATGGTGTATTGGGGGGGTCAGCTTGCAATGCAGCAGTGCCTGTCAGAATGTGGAGGCTTTGGGGACTTATACTTCTCTTTTAGTGTCTTCTCATGATGTGTGTTTGTGTATAAGTTAAGTTGTATGTGATGCAAAAAAATAGGCGGGAGGTTTGGCTTTGCAACAAGTGAGGTTCTCTTTCGGACACAGGGAAAGCCTGGCTCTCCCCAAGTCCAACGACCGCTCGTCTTGCACCTCGGTCGTTGGACTCCTCACCCCCGTTGACCTTGGATACGGACCGCAGACTGTTGTTTAGTAAACTCTACTATGTTTTGAATGTATGTATGTAATTATATAGAATCTAGAATATATATAAAGAGGTTACAGATGGTTAACGTATGCAATCCAAATGGAGAGTTTTTTTCATCCACCGTGATACATGATTCAATGTTGCGAAGTCAAGTCGTGACGGTTCGCCCGTTTTCCGGGCTTCATCCTCCAGCTTGACACAAACAAACCTGAAGCGAGTGAGCATGACCATTCAGGATCATACGTTTTCTTCCTTGTATATGTACAGTACAGTATACATCCCAGACACTCCATGTATAGCATATTTACCTACATTGACCCCTGAAACCACCCCAATGTATGTAAATATGCCATACATGGAGTGTCTGGGCATTATATATAACATGCATGACTAATTCAATACCCCCCCAGTATCACTTGTGAAGGCAAGAGCCAGGAAGATAGAGACGACCGAGCCGCGCAGGCAGCGCTTTCATGCTGATCTCTGCTGATGGCAAGGTGGTGCTACCCTCCACACGAGCCTCCGAGCTTGGAGAGGAGATCATCACACTCACAGCACCTGATCTGCGAAGGAGAGGCGCCATGTTTTCTCAGTGGACGTACCGCACCTGATCTGTTAGGTGAACGGTGCTTAGGGGATGCTGGGGCCGCCTAGACACCTAGATGCACCAAGATGCACCCTGCGAAGCTTCAGGTTGGCTTGTCGATATTGCATTCATCGCAGGGGTCAAAATGCGTTCTGGTCAAGAGTTCTCATTTTACATCACCTGGAAATGAAAGTGCATTTTTGGTCATCACTTGGAATGGCCAATTTTTCAGCCATGGGCCATTGGCGGTTAAAAATGAGTTCCCTCCTACATCTCCAAGACTCACGCGCCGCAGATCACTGATTGGGCTTAGTTCACCTGTGTTTCTTCAGTGTTTTTCATCAAAAAGGGGCATGCCAGTCATTTGGAAATAAATAAGTTGATCAGTCCCAAGAACAACCGTCGTGTCGTGTTAGGTCTAAATCCTTGTGGGCACAATTCGTGCCCGCACAAAGGTGTCGCACAAAGGTGTGGTGTACATTTATATTATTTGTTTTTTGATTGAGCTGCAAATTGCTATCCACCTGCACGAACTGCCCGCCAAATGAGTTGCAACAGCTTTTTTGAGTCGTTCTTGGAGCACACGCGTGTGTGACGGCAAGCTAGAAGATTAAGTGTATCCGATCCTTGGCCAGTGTTTTTCACACCAGTACATTTACCTTTCTTTTGGGCCGTGCGAAAAAACTAGACAAGAGTGAGATGAGATGCTGGTGAGCATACGAAGCAACCAATGGCAAACCGTGAGACGGTGATGAGGATGGCTAACTCTCAAATCAGTAGCGTGCAAAAGAAACACAACCAGCTCGCCCGGTGGTCATCCGGGATGTTTCTTGGGGCAAGACGGGTGATCAAACCAAACGGAAGGTACTGAAGTAGCCCCTCAAGCACTAGACAGTATGTGTTTTTACACCCTCATGAGTCTGAATTAGACCTGTCCAACACCCGTTTTGAAACCGGATTGGAGGTTCAATGGGGGCACCAGTGCCCAAAATAAGCCCGAGGGCCGTTTTGGCGAACAAAGGCGAATTGCATCTTATCATATTTTAGCCACTAGTCACGGTTAAACATGGTCCTTTCGGAATTTTGGAGATGCAGGTGTGGGTTTCCCAGAACAACTGCCTGCAGTGATCTAGGCCCCATTACTGACCCACAAAGTGCTGGTGTCGTCCTTTCCGAACTGACATACATCAGTGACAGCACACAGCTCCTAAGCTAGGCAGTTTCACCTAGAACACCCTATACAACTACATGACTACATACAGGGGCCTAAACAACTGTCAGGATCACAGATCTTTAAGGAAACATTGGGCTTTGTAAAGTGAGTGTTCGTTGTCACAGGGCCCAGGTTGGAGGGATGTGTCAGTTCCCATTGGCATCGGCAATTGGCAAAGCATCAGGGGGGGGTCGAGATCATTGTCTCCAAGATGTTCCCGAGGGAACCTATGCCAACACAGTTTTTCTTTTTTTGCAGTCATGCCTAGTCATGCCTACAAGATGGGACAACTTTGTGCTGTGCCTGAAAACTTTGCCAGGTGGTAACTCAAAGAGGTAACGCAAGAAAACTGCAAAACATGAGACATCCCTTCATAACGGGCTGGCAACATGTGGCCTTCATCAACACGTGACTCATCATCAACACCCCCCCTTCCAGCACTTCGGTCGAGCAATGTGGTGCCAAAATCAGGTGAGCAGAATTCTATATGTTTCCTTTTCCTTTTTAGTAAGGGACGGGCAAGACATAATTGACACAATGATTTTTGGCTGATGTTTGTAAGGTTTGCCGTAAGGATGTGCAGCCGTGCGGTTTTGAACGGTGCCGCAAGGTTACCAGAAGTGGAACTTGTTTACTTTCATGACAGCTCGGCCCAAAGATATTGAACAACGTACCCCATGTAGCCACAGTGGACTTGCATACCTCGGCCGTATTCGCAACATAATAACCTTGCGTACATGTGTCGCTGTAAGCAAACACAGAAGAACGTAAGCCTTGCGCAAGGCCTACCGTATGATTGGAATGCTCGGAAAGAAAAGACAACACCATATTGAACACCGCTCAGGTGATTGCTCATGTTGTTCAGCATCTTGGCAGGGTAAACATCGTCAGATCATCGGAAAGCAGCTGCGCTGCTTCTTTTCCGCTTGATGGGTTTCGCTGCTCCCAACATGTACGGCAAGGGCGTTTTTTACTACGAAACCCGAACTGGACAATAGCAGCCGTTCATTTGAGAGGTCCAGACTGTTTTATGTTTTATTTGTGTAGACCGACTTCCGGAACGGAGACCCACAGCCAGTCCCACTCAGACGTCCAGCTGACCCAGTCCCACTCAGCCCCAGTCCCGACAGCCACGAAGCGACGGACCGGGACGACGCTACGCCGGCCGCGGGGCTTTGAGGCGAGTGAGCTCCACCCGCACCGCCTTCGCAGTGGTCACCGCTTCTGGCTCGGTGGTCGCTTGGGGAGACAGCGAGGCTCGGTCGAATGAAGGGATGCACCCGGTGGAAGCCCGCCCCAAAAGGGTATATGACAATGGATGTACCAGCACCGACGACCAACAGGTCACCAATTGAAACCTGAGACAGGGCCTTTCCCAACCCTCCATTTCGGAGACCTGTTGGAAGGTGCTGGTATAGGATTGTCTTGGTACATCCACCAAAAATCACACTGTTATGATGTAAAGGATTTCAATATATTTCAATCGTACGCACTGTCGACCATGAAGACCACGAACAATCGGTGCTTTGCCGAACTAGGAGAGGTTTGTGTTGGCCGAAGTTGGACCGACTCTTCCGACGCACAGATCCTTCAAGGGGCGGATTTGGATTGCACATAGGAGGAGTAGGAATAGTCGCGTACCCGCTCTACATGTGTGGGTTGGAGTTTGCTTCAGGTCTGGAGGATTCGGGGTCCATGTCCTTGAGCTAGCATGCTGGGCGACGCTCCGCTGACTGAGGATATGGGTGGCGACACTAAGAGTGTGCAGCCAGACTTGATGTCCAATGTCTCCCGTGGCTTGGGCACGAAGGGTCCGGGTCGCCTCAAGAGTTTTGGGCTGCAACATGTGAAGACACACACACACACAGGTTCCAGAGATAGAGAGAGAGAGATCTCCCAGCTATAGAGCGCTCTAAACCTTTCAGGTTCCAGTCGTAGATAGATCCTTTGGTCGTAGCGCTCAGACCGGTGGTCGTAGACGACTCGAAGAGGTCTGATGTCGTGAGCATACGAGAGCAATCGAGAGCAAACAGATGTCGTGAGCCTGTCAACGTGAGATGCGCAGACGTAAGCAAACAGAGACTTCAGATTATTGTTTGATATATAACGTTTTCATTATATGTTGCTTTTGCTGAGGGTAATGTTTTGAATCTTCCCTGTACGAATCCCTTTTTGGGCAACAGTAGCAGTAGCAGTAGTGGTAGTGGTAGTCGTAGTGGTAGTGGTAGTGGTAGTCGTAGTAGTAGTAGTAGTAGTTGTTGTTGTTGTTGGAATTTTGTTTTCGTCCCAGATTAGTATAATGTTTGTTTTCCTCCCAGATCCTCAACATACAGCACACACATCTATGTCTATGTCCAATTTGGCCACAGTTTTTTCTTCCCACGCCACACGTTCGACTTTTTGTTCGCCCACTCGGCCCAGGTGTTTATTCCAATGCTTTCGCCTTCTGCGCGCTGAAGAACGACGGTTCGGTGATCACCTGGGGCTTGCCGACGGGCGGGGGGGGATTCCCGCAGCGTAAGGCGCGGAGATGTGGGAGATGTGTTGTGATGCGGATTGGATGGAGGAGGATGTTTGAAGGTCTGCAGATGTCTTGAAAGTTTAAACATATTTCAATATAACATTGCAATCAGGATGATGAAAAGCTGTTGTTTGTCAGGTTTATGGAATTCTGCGGTATTTGCATGGGGGGTTTGGCAGAGGTACTGCCCCTTTTGAAAGAAAGATGGTCCTGGAGTCCTGGAGAGTCATTACTGTCGTCAGGTCAACACCTGTCGGTTGATTCACCTCCTTAACTCCGTGCAAACAAGGTCCACCAGGACCCTGACCGTGCGGACCGTGCCACACAAGGGCTCGTCATTGTGTTTTTGTTGCCTTCAGGACCTCCCTCCAAGGTGGGGTCAAAGAGATCTTCGCCACGCGCTTGGCATTTACAGCCCTCAAGGCCGGGAGGCTCTCTGAGGGGCTGACTTGATGTCGAACTCTTCGCCCCGCTTTGCTTCAAACACGCGGCTCACCCCGGAAAGTTTGTCAAAGTGTTGTAGATCGGAAGACGTGTAACGTGTTTGTCGTTGATATCGGACTTCGGCTTGCTGAAGCACAGACGGGCCTTGATGAGATTCTTCAGCCGACGCTTCCTCGAATTCACTGGGCACGGAATTCAATTGCTACTTCTATCACCCACATTTGGTTGCCCATGTGGAAAGGGAACAGTGCTGAAAAGCAGCGGTGACGCTCAGACGTGGGAGGAGGTCCTATTAGACCGCACCTACCATGACTATGCAGGGAACGTGCATCAGCAAGCCCAATACCACGTGCATCAGCAAGCCCAATACCCAATGATCATTCAATTGCCATACTGTATATGCATGTCCAATCATTTCCATCCCTAGGGCTCCAGTCGTACCTCCTCAGATGGTATGACTGGACCCGACGTTTTGGCACCCACCCCAGTCCCACCTTCTTAGAAAGTACGACTGGAGCCCTAGGGCATGTAAAAACCTTAGGGACTATTGGAGGATAGGGGTGCCCATTATCAACTCACTTAGGGACTGAAAAACCACCCCTTTGTGACCCCTGGTATAGAACGATTACGACCTACCAGGTCCGCCACGTCCTCGCCGCCGTCCAGGAGGACGGTTCCCTGGTCACCTGGGGCGCTAGCACCTATGGCGGCGACCTCCGCGACGCGGCACGTGGGGTCGTGAGCGTCATGGCCACGGTGCCTTGGAGGTCTGGTTTGAGGTGTTTTTGGAGTATCGAGTGATCAGCTTAAGGCTTTGGCCAAAATCTCAGGAAGGAGTCTTTCCATGTCTTCCCTCGCGGGAGGTAAGGTTTCATGACACATATGAAAACACCGTTCTCGTACAAAGGTGTAGCAGGTTGCTGTTGGACAGGAGGCTGGGCCCCTACCCCTACCTTGTTGCACCATGGGACCCGGACCCGGACACCGCCGCATGAAGCCTCAGATTGGCTGCCCGCGTCACCTCCAAAGCTGCCCCAACCATCAGACACTCCATGTATTATGATATATGATGTATTCAATGTATACCTACATCGGTGTGGATTTGTTGATCCCAGGTATATATTCCGCACATGGAGTGTTTGGGCATCCAAGTCAACCTCCCAATCCTCCCACACGGTCGCTCTGCTTCGCGCAGCTACTTTGCGCGGAGCTTTCTTTGTGCAACCGAAGCAGGTGGGAAGTCTTTGGAAGCTATAAGTTCAAGCTGTGACCCCCCATGGATCTATATATACACCCTCTATTTTTGAACGTGTCGTGTTCGACACTTTCATGTTGGCAAGTTGTGAGGGTCCACCAAGGACAGTGCATTCGCGGCTTTGAGAGAGGATGGGTCTGTGATCGCTTGGGGTGATGCAACAGCAGGCTGGAGAACAGCGGGCTACATGGGTGATGAGAAGCGTGGCTACACTCTGACTCACTAACATGGTTACGTGGATGGCGTGGCCCTTGGGAAGACTACTTTCTTCTAGAAACAGGGGGTGTCATCCACTTCCATATTGGTCAGAGTGTATGGAGAGTATGGGTTTTGCATCTCCTCTTTTCTGACTCTTCCCCAGTCAATCGGGTCAGACAATGTGTAACCCCTAGGGCCCGTTCCGGGCTCCAGTCGTACCTTCGTTTCGAAGATGGGACTGGGGTGGGTGCCAAGAGGGTCCAAATACCTTTCTGAGAAAGTACAACTGGAGCCCTACAGGGTAACGAACTGAACTCGGGGCCATCGTTCGTTCAGGGCCGAACTCGAGTCGGTCGACTTGCTCGTCACCACTGATGACCTACCACTGGACTCCCATTCGTATACCTTCGCGGGAACTGCCGGATCAGATCCACATGGGTTCCTCCACTTTCTTCGGCCCGTCCCTCCACACCGACGGCCTCCTCCACCGGGGTCGGCGACTGCGGCGCCGACCTGGCGCCGACCTCGCGCCAGCAGGTGGCGAGGTGGGAGGGTTGGATCTCTCGGAGGGCGTGCTGGAGCTCTTTGCGTGGCCTGGTTTTGCTGGTATACAGTATACAGTATAATGAACATGTTTTGATCTATTTTCCCCAACTGGGTAAATCGTAAAGGTCCTTCTGAGGAAGATGTTCTATGTCTTTCTGCGGTGCCTCGGTTCGCATTCCAAGGTGTAAATACGCCTTCGCGGCCCTCATCGACCAAGGTGGGGTTTCTGGGAGCGGAGCGGAGCGGAGCGGTGGAGTGGAGTTTTTTCTGTTGGAAGGGGTTGAATACAGAAGGACCGATGGGACTGGCATCTTTCACTGGTATAGTAAAATACATCTGACATCGAGTCCTGGAGTGAGTGGAGCTGGAAATTGGATGCCGGTTGGAGCAACGATGTTCGCTTTGAAGACCGTCTTCACCGAAGGACGAAGAGGGTCGGGGCTCCATCCAGCAGGTCACTTCAGAGCCCAGATCACTTCGGTACGACTGGACCCGACACCCGCGCCGGTCCCATAAGAAGTGTCGAACACCTCGACCGTATAGGAGGGTGGATCCGTGGATCCGGGGTGACTTGATCCCAGCAACCAGAAGAGCAGCATCTATGCCAGTCCGAAGTGCAAAACATGTTGTGTAATGCCTTCAGGTCCAAAGACCCAGTACAACCAGAAAAACCTGATCCTTTACCTCAATTGCGGAGTGTTTTTTTTGCATGACCAACTCCAAAATGAGGTTGAACCGACCTATAGGGATGCACGAATGGCCCACCTGCAGGTTACTCGGTGGTGTGCTGGGGCAGTGCCATCTCGACCGGTGATGTGAAGCATCTTGGACTGGACTGAATGCAGCCAGAGAGACCAACGAAACCGAGGTGGAAGGACGGAGGTTTATATAATTTAGGATTTGGATGGATTTGGGATAGAGGTTCATCACCCCAAATGGTTGAAAACATGTCACATACGTTGTGTGTGTATATATTACCGATGGGACATCGCAGCAGAACCCATCCTGCCGAAGTGTTCCGAATGATCAAGGACAAGGGTTGTTCATTTTGTCAAGACAGATCCTCCGCTCCAGAAGAAAAGGTCAAAAAGCAAGATAATGCCTTCCAGATCTCCCACAAGTGTAGTCCGCAGGGAGTTCGCATGAGTCAGTTTTGCCTTATAGGATTTATGGGAACATCTTCAAAGTACTCCCAGCAACTGGTACACTCTGACGAACACATCACATGGAACTGGAACAGTTCCTTTACAAGCATTTTTTTTTCTCCACTTCCATGTGATGTGTTCGTTGTGTGTAACCTCATTGGCATGGGTTTGGACATTATGGTCCCCGGATGCCTCATGAAGCATTCGCCCAAGCATTCACCCAAACCAGGTCTGCCAAACATCACGAAAGATCTAAGCAACAGTGTCCAAAAGCCACAAAATCCAGGTCTTCCCTGTTCTCTCCCGCACAAACATCAATAGAAAAAACATCCCACAAACCAAACAATTGTGTGTTGTTCTCCAATTTTTCCAGTTCCAGGTATTCCTTCACAGTCCCCCTTCAGCGCCTTTTCTGTACTTCCTCTGCTTGGGCCGCCTTGGACCAGCGCGGTCACGTTTGCTGTTGGGGGGACGCCGCGGCGGGGGGCGACGTGCCGCGCCCGGTGGCGGAGCAGCTCGCGGCGGCACCGGTGGTGGAGATCTTCGGGAATGAGGCGGGAAGCTGGTGAACCGCACCACGAGGGAGGTACGCATACGGGTATAGGAGTGGATCGAGTAGTGGATCCCTATATGGAATGTAATAAATTAATGTAAAATCCATAGATTGGTCATGGTAGATACGGAGGTTTCAGAGTAGATCATTATATCAGTTCCTAGACTTCATGACCATCAAAAATATGCTTAGCCTTGGGTGTTTGTAGTGTAAAAATCCTTAGTTGATTCGGGATTAGGCCTATAAAATTAGTTGAGGTTGGAAGCCTAGGGAGTTATGTTCCCTTCTGGAGAATATATTGGGTTTTTATTGCCTGTAACAGTCGTTAAACATTATTACTATGTTTCAACCAAGGATGAACAAGGCCATCATCATCCACTGTTACAGGTATTAGGATAGACCCAAAGAATACCGGGGGTCACAAAGGGGAGGTTTTTATATTAGTCCCTAAGTGAGTGGATAATGGGCACCCCTATCCTCCAAGTTCGGCACCCCTTTGTGACCCCCTGGTATGTGCTTTTTCTTTTCTTCAGGACTCCTGGACGATGCAGTCATCTCCGCGTCATTCTCCGCTGGCGCGCCGGCAGGTCGCCTTTGCAGCGTTGAGAGAAGATGGTGCCTTGATCACCTGGGGTGGTCACTATTTGGATGCCTGACTGCCGTGGAGTGTGGGGGCCGATGAGTCGCCTCAAGTCGATCTATTCCGCCGGGCTTTTTTCAAGCCAAACAGGTCATGAACTGGTCAAATCCCGCATCGGGTGATGTGTTGTGATTTGGTGAATCCCCTGGCTGGTGGAAAGATGTTGGTTTTTGGTCCTGGGTTCCTGGAGAGCAAATCCCATAGGGGAAGCAATCGTTTTTGACACTTGGATTCCTTGAGCAGGTGTCCTTCCCACACCTTCCATCGAGGAGAAGCTGCAGGCACTTCGATCGATGGTCACATGTCATCCAAGGATTTGGATCTAACCTCAGGCCATGGGACCGGACAGGGCGTGGGGCTGGATGTGAGGAGGAGGTGTGGGGCTGGATGCTTGGTGTCTCTGAGAATTGAGCCTTCAGAAGGCCTTGAGGCGAATCGGATTGGCTGACCTTGGCTGTGACTTCTAGCTATGCAACCAATGCCAGTTGGGCTGATTTCACGCGTGGGCTTTCAGCTGGGGCAACACTTGGCAGCCAAGTCGGGTACCAAGATGATCCTCAGTTTTGGGAGAAGAATGCATGCTGCCTGGCGCACGCGACTTGTGGGCACATCAGATCCCAA
>CAXAMN010024806.1:1048462-1062494 GCA_963970005.1 Durusdinium trenchii
ATCTTTATTGGGGGCTCATTCCCTACTAAGCACCTGTCGGATACGTAATTAAGTGGATACCCTCCGTCCAACGAACATGGAAGTGGATGGCATGGCCTCTTGGAAGACTGTTTCCTCTACAAAACCGGTGGTTTTTCCACTTCCATGATTGTTTCAGGGAGGGGAACGACAAATCCTTCTTTGGTCATCGTCCATGCAGCTGGTCGCATGCGAATGGTCGATCTGGTCGCGTTCTCCCCATGCAGCCTGGCACAGGATCCGAGATCGAACAGTGTCTGGGCTTTGGAAGACTGGGGAGGACACTTGGGAGGAGAACTGAACTGCCTGCAATGCCTGCAATGAACTGAACTGGGGAGGAGATGTCGCATTTTGCTCCTATTTCAGTTCAGGTCGTACTTGCAACTGTAGCAGGTTGCCGCAATGCTTTGCTGGAAGATCAGAATGAGAGAGAAAATTGGAAACTGCAAACAAGTGTGGATGGATGATTGAACTGCTGGCTGACAGGGCTTGAGCACCAATCCCACACTGCCCCTGCTACACATCTACGTTGACTTCAGCAAATGAACATCGATGCCCAAAAGCTCAATTTGGCCAGGACAACGCCAAACGCCAATCAGCCGCTTATACTGATTCTTCCAGCACATCCACATCCAGGAGAGAGAAAAAACACCATAGATCACTTCAATCTTGCCCCGGACTCTACCCATGAAGAGACTGCCCAGCCGCAGCCCCCCACCCCAAAATACGCTCCAGGCTTCATTATAGTCCATGTTCCCCATTACACAGTGCTCTTCCGAGACTTCCTATGTCATATTCAGTTTAATAGTTGAAGAATACGAACGCCTACTAGGAACAAGAAGCTACTAGGAAGAGGCCATTGCTATTGGGTTGGAGGCCATTCCCATTCCTAGGAACAAGAAGCTCCTATAGGCCATCGGTCGGGGTCGTGGCGCCGAGGCTCTGGCGGGGTCCCTTCCAGCAGGTCCAGTCCACCTGTCTCGCCTTCGCGGCCTGCCACACCACCGGGCACGTGATCACCTGGGGCCATCGGAACCGCGGGGGCGACAGTGCCGCGGCGGGACCGGACGGTATTTGCGACAGAGACGGTGAGGGTAGGGGTGGAAGAATGAGGCCAGGAGACACCCATGTGGTGGTTTTGTGAGACCCATGTGGTGGTTTTTTGAGGCACCCAACTCCCCTGGGTCCTGCGTGCAGGAGTGTTTGGGTGTCTTGTTTCATCTTGTTTCTATCTTGGGGAGGTGCGGTGGGAAGCGGGTCGGTGGAGGGAAGTAAGTGTATAGGGTGACCAAGAAGTGGAACTAACTGGATGGCACTGGAATGGCTGAGGAGAGATAGAGAGAGCACTAGAAGCTAGAGTCAGCTAAGAGTGAGAGAGACATTTGCTTAAATTTGGAACATCGGTGTGGTATCCCGATTGAGATTCCTGGCTCTTGGGTCTTCCCGAGTGGTTTTCCAAACAAGATGCGAGGCAGGAGGTTTGGTGTTAGCATCAACAGGTTCCTGATTCCACTACCATGTATTAGTCTTGAGTAATCTTTAGCACCTGGCTTTGTGATTTGAAGCTTGAAAATATGGGGTGACCCTTCAAGATTCAAAAAAACCTTACGTAAATGGAGGTGGGTGTAAATTTTGGCAATTGTGCCAGTGAGTCTTCTCATGTTCTCCCCACCTCTTCACTCATTCTTGTGTGCGTTTCTCTTTCATCAAGCATCCACCCATGTGCGGTGTGTGTACCTACATTGTTGTTTGACACGAGGTCATTCATGCATACATTTAAAGAAATTATCATACACCTAATCATATATCATATATATATATATTTGGACCCTCCAGCAGGTCACCGCTTGCGACGTTTGAGTTTACTAAAGTATCCAGAGGAGACATGTTGGAAGGTGCTGGTATGTACATACATACATTCCATTCCATAGCATAGCATAGCATAGCATACATAGATTAGATGAGATTGCATTACATTTTGCATATATAACATGATGTAACACAACACGACATAGCATATGGTTACATTACCTACAATACAATACAATACACTACCTACCTACGTACGTACGTACATACATACCTACATACATACACACACATACCAGTACCCTCCATCAGGTCTTTAGTTGAGGTTTGTTGAGCCCGAGGGTCCTGGTATATATATATAATATAACAATATATTGTACTATACATGCCAAGGGGGGCCAGGACGCTGTTTTTGAACCCGATCACAGGCGGTGAACACGGGAAACACAAAACACATCTCACCAGGAAACACTCATCGATTGGAGGGCTTTTCAGTCACATGGAGCCCAGTCGAAAGTCGAAGTCTAAAAGACTATACTTATTCCAAAGGTAAAGTCCAAAAAGATCTCTTTCGGGTTCCCCAATATCAGATCATGTCTTTCAGAGTTTTTTGAACCATCTTTGGGGCCCCGGCACGGGCTCACTGCCTGTGAGGTAGCGCGGTGCAGCAGCGCCTCGTCCAGGTTCGACAGCTTTGTGCCACGGACAATGCCTTTGCTGCGGTGGCGGCTGGCGGAGGGGTGGCAGCACGGTGGGATGAACTGGGAGCAGCGGGAGCAGCACGACTAGGAGGAGGAATGGGGGTAGGAGTGGGAGCAGTGGTAGTGGTGGTCATAGGTGTTGCTGTTGTAGTACGTAGTTGCAGTGGCAGTAGTAGTATTTTGTTGGCAATGGTATTGACCATTGATGCATCGCTTTTTTGTTGTCCTGTCAGGCTTTTCCTCGCCGGTGTTCGCCTGGACGTACCAGATCACACGTCGGTGCTCGGTGGTTTCACGTGGTCCGAACGGTCGTTGCGTCGTTGCCATGTGATGCACAGTGACATACTTGTGAAAGGGTTCATCTACGAAACTTCAAGCCCTTTGAAGTCTTCCGTCTTAGATATGCCATTTACAACGTCACCTGATAAATTCACATAGGGTTTCATATGTTAATATAATGATGTAGACCTGTGCATTGGTTCAAAAACCCACTGCATTCACCGCTCCTTGGAGACTCGCCCGAGGTCACTTGGGGTGTCCAAGATTCAGGTGGCAACTGCTGCCTGGCGCGAGCGCCGACTGAGTCGTCCAAAAAAAGACACCAATCAACCACCAGATGTTTAATGATCAAGGGAAATTCTGGACCTTCATGGACCTTCAAGCCTTGCTTGTTGGATCAAGCGCGCTTGTTGGATCAACACCGCCTCCTTTGGACTTTCCAGCCGTCGGTCTAGCCGGTAGCCTATTTGCACCGAATTAAAGGGTGTTGAAACATCGATTCCATATATATTAGTAGATATGTCCAGACAACATGGAGGTGTGGGGTATGGAACAGAGCCTCGACAGAACCGCCCTCCAGAACACCCTGGTGGCACCGCACAGAGTGTGTCCGGCATGTCATCGACGCGACGACCAGAAACGATGCGACGACCGTCCGAAACATGTGTACGATGCACACGCGACAACCGCCTGGAGTCTCAGTTCAAACCTCGGTTCAGATGAGTAAAGATACATTTCCCAGACGCTCCATGGGACTGCCATATATGCCTACATTGGGGTGGTTTGGGGGGTCAATGTAGGCATATATGGCATACATGGAGTGTTTGGGTTTGTTTTAGGTCATGTCACTCCCATTTTCTGGAGTACTTTGGAGAGTCCAGATATGTATAATACGTAGTTTTGTTCTTCTTTGTTTTGCCAAGGCTCGGCGGTTGCAGAATGCCTTAAAGAAGATGTCCATCAAGTTTACTCCACCTGCAACGCGTTCATGGCCGTGAAGTGCGCCAGCCTGGGGTGGTGAGGGTTGTGAAATCAATATATAGTGTGACAAGTAACATGTATATCGCATAATTACAATATATATATATTTATTATATTATATATATATATTATTGGGTGTGTCCTATTTTTACTTGTAAAAATAGTCAGTAAACAATATTCACTGAAGGCCTGCAACCTAAGCTTCATCATCCACTGGGCCCGGGTAATAAATAGACTCAAATAGACCCAATACAATCCAATACGACCACTCGCGCTCTCGAATCCACAGTGAAACGTGATTGATTGTGGATAGAGCGTATTGCTCGACCACAGGTCAAAGCAACCAAATGAACCCCAAGTAAAGATCTCAAAAGTCACATGCGCAAAGCCGCCATGAATCAATCTCTCGTCCTGCACCTTTGGCGAAGGCCCGTGCGATCTGTACGAGTCGCTGTGTCGCTGTGGAAGGGAATTGCCCCAACAATGCTGGGTACATACATGCATACATACATACATGCATGCATACATACATACATACATACATCGCGAGAGAGAGAATACATTGATACTTCGGCGTATGATCACTTCCAAGTGGTACACGTGAGTGACACTGAGCAGAAAGGGCTGACCGATGCCGATGTCAGGTTGAAGGATCCCACCCAGGCCGGTTCTCGAGATCAGAAAGTGCATTGAACAACTCCAGAAGCATTCACATGATCAGAGCCTGACACAAACACGACACAGAAGGTGACACTCAAACAAGTTGAACCTTGCCTGAGGATCTACTAGCTACCCTCCGGACAGTCAGTAATTACATGGAGTGGAGAATTACTTCCGGGAAGAGTGGCCTTTCATGTGCGAACAGAGGTTTCCAGGTAGCAAATTCCTATGCCAAAGTGTCCTTTGGAGATTTGAGGCTTTGAGGGGCAGAGTGCCAAAAAGCAAAAGACCTGATTGTGAGGGGCCCCAAATCATCTATGCGTCACGGGAACCTGGAAATTCCAGAAAGCCCTCCAATCATGTAGTATGATGTAAAATAATGTAATATAATTACATATCAGGAACCAGGGTTTCTAGGTCAACGCTTTGGTCGTTTTTGGAGCCGCTGGTGACCAACGTTTGTTCTGGGAACTGTTTGGATCTGAGGACGTTCGAAACCTTGCAGCGATAGCTCCACTCCAGGTACGATGGCTCCATCGTTACTTGGGGTGGTCGTCGCAGTGGAGGTGATGCCAGCAAGGCGGCACAAGAACTGCAAGTGGCGCAGCCATGCGCAGCCTGACGTGTCACAAAAAGTGGGGTGATGAAATCAGCTGCTGCGTGAAGCTTTCAGCTAGGCCCAACAGGTTTGGAACAACTAGTCTATTGCAGACAAGACCGGCATTTATGAAGTTGAACGGATGTCCAGGTGGTATTTTGCCAGGGTTGCCAGTTAAAAAAGGTTGGTTCTCCGCCTTCACAAGTTCTTAGCAGGTGTGATTAAGAAACGATTGGACAAACCAAAGAGTGCGTGTGCACGAGAGAGAGAGAGAGAGAGTGCGTTTGTCTCGTGCATGGGCTGTGTTTTGGGCACATTTGTTGAAGGTGTACAATGGCTCGTCATTTCCATGCGAACGAACAACTTCAGATGTTGAAACCATGTAATCTTCCATGCCACGAGGCAAGGCAAGCCAGTGAAGGCCGTCGTAACGGGCCGCAGACTAGTCATTCTCCGATTGCTTTGATCACCAGGGGACCTGGGACTTGCTCTCCGATCGGCAGGGACTTGGAGGACGCAAACCCAACTGAAAACCACCCGGAACCACCCGGACCCATGGCTCCATTCACAGCCCCAGTCAGTGTCCGACTTTTCCATCTCAGGTGTGGTTTATTCCAGTGGACGACCATGGATGACCCTGAAGAATTCACCCATGGACGTGTGGCTTGTGTTGTTTTGGCTCATGGTGGCTCAACAGCAGTCTGACTGGTCGACTGATGAAAGTTTCAGGCCGCCATGTCGATTGTTCCTCATGAGCCTACGGGCTTTTCCAAGTCGAACCTGCAGCTTGGCAAGACTTGCTCGAGGGATGATGCAGATCTTGGTGGTCGTTCAGCCCACCTGGTCCGGCCTGACCGGGTAGGCCCAGACGGCCGGGTACGACCTGGAGACCGTCAGCCGATGAATTTGGTTGGTGATGTCATGCTACCCCTTTGCAATATCTCCCTGTTGGGCGGAACTGAGGGTTCGAGATGGAAGTGGCCCGGCGTGTTTGGCCAAAGCCATAAGTATCAGGAGTCTCAATGTACCGCAGGACATGGGTTACAAGATGGTACAAACACCTTTTGTTTATAGGGTGACCTATTTTCTAGGGTGCTTGAAGTTGGGCCCAGGTAGGCTCATGTGACTTATGAACCCGCAACCCAATCGTGGACCTTCAAATCTAGAACCATGCACCTTTGGTAAAGGATGACTATAGGATGATATACGATGCTTTTCTGGAGGTCTCGACTAGAAATCGCCGCTGCCTTTAACGCCGTCTATATAAACACATGTGGGGGAAGTGCTGCTGTTTGAGGGCATGTCCCTACTCTATACCCCACTGCACCCAAATCAAAGACTTGTGCAAAGCCCTTGCGGCGGAAACATTTGGAGACCAGGTTTGACGACATCGAGATCAGGTTGCAAATTGACAATGCTTTCAGTTTTGCTACTAGATGTTTCTTCTCGTGATCCCAGTTTGGTGACGTGACCTCCTTTCCCGGAGGTCGCCTTTACTGCATGGCGGCGCGTTTCACGCGTTTCAGGTATGATGGGATGAGGTCGGTGTTGGTGCCAGTGGGGCCAAGTGAAGAGGAGGTGACCATGGACCCCGAGAAGGGCCCGATGGTGATGCAGTTGGATGGGACCATGACGCACCTTCAGAAGGCCAGGGGCAATTTTGCGTCAGGAATCCAGTGAGTTCCTGTTCTGAGTCCGCGCAGCATGGGTGCGGGTGCTTGAAGTGTTGACGAAACCTTGCAGATGGAAGTCACGGGACACGTGTAGGGAGCTTCAGGGAAAAAGACGCTAAGTGTCATCATCACTGGGTATCACAAGCGGTGCTGTTCGGTCCTGACCTCCGTTCCAAGTCCCCTCAGCTCCAGCCGTTCCGTTTTGCGCGGCCAAAAGGGATAACATCCTGACAACTGACGGCTGACAGCATTGCCCGCCACATCGAACGCACCAAAACATGCGCATGTTGCATGCATTTGCTAGGCAAACAATGACTTCTTATGACCTACATTCACCACCCCAAACCCTTGCTTATATATGAATCCTCTGGGACACACACACGCACGCACTGATCGACGTGCGGCAGCGGAGTGGTTTTTGCAGGTTCGCGGCACTGCTGGTGCGGGGCAGGCGAGGCAGAGCCGGTGGACGGGTTGAGCAATTGAGCTAGTATTATAGAGAAATGCATGAAGAACGGAAGGTGGACATGGCACTCATGATTCAAGAATACCTTCCAACAGGTTTTGCGAAATTGGAGGCTTTTGCTGACTTAAGAGCCGCAGGTGCTGACCTGTTGGAGGGTGCTGGTTTACAGCATTATAATGTGTTTGTTATATTATATAGTTGTTTTTCAAAACATATAATCCGGTCCACCTAATAAAAAACACGGGCCCCCCCCCCCCTAATAAGGAAACCTCGGTCGCATTTTTTCTAATAGGGGGTCCCTGAAATCGGGGGGCCCAAAATAGGGTCACCTGGAAAGAGTTTCAAAACCAAAAAGTAATCCAGGTAAATTTTATATAAAATCCTTTATTAAACTCATATCAAAAATGCAAAAAACCGCCAGATCGAAGGGTCTTCCTTTTCCCCTACAAAAACCTTCATTAGAATAGTGATTCTTCAGTAGACTAACAGCTAAAGCTTTCGAAAGGTGATGTCGCTGTGCCATGCGGTGTTGCATGACCTCGGTGGCAAGTGCGTTTGCGTGAGTCCGTGCCATTGAGGGAAGGAAAGCCTGCTGGTGTAAGCGCGGCGTGTCATGGTGGAGTTTTGGGGAACCTAATTAAAAAAACTACCCCCAAAATCGACCATGTTGGTAGTTTAGTAGCGGTTTGAAAGGGCGGCAATTTAAAACCAAATATAAACCGAATTTAGGGGATCCGGCATGCTTTTTTTTTAAATTGGGGTCCGTTTTTAAATAGGTACTCGGGATTATAGGCCGTCAACATTAGCTTGTCACACTTCGCAACAGGAACTTCATAGCATGTGCCCCAGGTTCTAGGTCTGGCATTTGCGGCTTGGATTGGTGCAGATAGGAGAAATAGGAATTTCAATAGGACAGAGAGGTTGCCCGCTGGAAACCCTGCATCTTCAAACGCTCTAGAGAAGATTTCATTGTATCTCTCCTTCTTCCGTTCATAATGCAATCAATTAGTTTTAGACGGGTGCGCTTCAATTGAGTTTGCGCAGCAGCATGCAGCGACTGGTGCCAAAACTAGAGTGAAGGTAGGACTCAGGGCCTTTTTGTCTTTGATGTTTTTTAGAGTGGGGTAAGCCTTGAAGGACGTTTCTCCGTGTAGCCCAGAATTAGTTTAAGGGAAAGTCTACAGGAAACCCTGTTTTTGTTTCACCCCGAAGGCTAAGATTTAAAAATAATATTTAAACCAATTCTGGGTAGTGTAAGACCGGTTTTTTGCTTGGACTTGTCAAAAGCTTGGTGGAAGCTCCATGCCATGAATCCGGTGAAAATCGGTGCGTGGAGCGCCTCATGCCATCTGTCCAGACGGGTTCCAACGCGTCACTTTTGCGGCAGGTCGGTGAGTAATTGGAATAGGTTGGAATAGGTTGAAACTCATGATGCTCCCTGACATATATCATCATAGATCCGAAGGTGATGGCCTGGCGAAAGGAGGACCATGTTCCGAAGACCAAACAGATGGTGGCTTTCCAGTTCCATGATGATTTCAGAGTAAGCGTTCGACATCTAAGCGCTTTTGACATAGATGGCGGTGGGTCAAAACCTCATACCCCCTCAATCCATTGGAGGTTGACATCCCCTATAGAGGACTCTGTCCATTTTCGGTGCGTCAACTAGGGGGTCAGGGGTTTTGACCCGCCAGATGGAAGCTGGAACAACCAGGGAGACGCGCTTGGAGCTCTCGAGATCCCGATGGGGGGAGGATACCACTAGTAGCATCCTTGCTCCGTTCCTAGCGATGCCCTTTGTTTCTAGTAATGTAGGCTCTTGATTAATAACCCCACCCATTTAGATTGAAAAGCCTTTTCATATGGGGTGTTTAGCAATCAAGAGTCTACATTAGCTTCTTGTCACTGATAGCGTTGTCAGGAGCGCCCCGTTCGTAGCGTCCGATCGCTTTGATCGTTTGATCGCATGAGTTGCCACCCTGCAGGTGTGGGAAAAGCTTTGGCCACAGATGACGGCCACAGAGCAAACCTGTGCACTGTACCTTTGTGCCAAGAAGAACCGGTACATCAAAGAACGCCTAGACTCTTGGAGATGCTAAATGTTGCTAAATTATTGTGTATTTTTCTCCATGTGATGCGCAACAGGTCTTCTAAAATCGAAGGTCGGCCTGCCACACACACATATATATAGTGTGACCTAGGGACAGTTTGTTGGCCCGAAGTGAGTGTTTGAGAACCAGCTCTTATGTGTTGACAAGATTGGCTTGTTTCGTGCTGGAAGTTTGTGTGAACAAATAGTTAAAGGCATATTGTCCAGTTTCAGCTGACGGTGCCAGCTAGAAGGGCTAGATAAGCTGGGAGCAGCTCCAAAAGAGTGTGCTGGGGAGGTGTTTTTTTCCGACGCGCTTGCTGGCTGCGGATCTCCAAAAGCACGCCGGGTGTCGTTGGTTCGCCCCGTCGCCTAGGAGGCTGCGGGCCCCGTGAACATGTTTGGCAAGTGATGCCGTCGGACGGTGAGTCGGAGATGCGGCGATCAGTCTTCGAAAAGAAACGACCGCACCGGGGCTGCCATGGCACCGGTGGTGGGATGGGATGGGGGTGGTGCACCTGGAGCCCGATCGGTCCATTCCAAAGCGCCAACGACCTGTCCACCAGGTAGGTCAACCGCCGTCGGTCTGCTAGTGCCATCACCCAGTCAGATGCCCTATCGCCAGCACGCACGGCAGCCGTGGCATGGTGCGGATCGATGCGTATCGTCCCAATAGGTGGAAACCAGGTCCCTAAAAGTCATGGGGCACCATTAATAGCCAGGTCATCCCAAAGAACCATTGATTTACTTGAGGGTCTTACACTGGAAAGCCAGATAGCTCCCATCTTTCATAGCCAGGTCTTCCTTCGGAGCAAACCAGGGAGGTGTTCACTTTTCCAGGTGGAAGGTGGGTGAATTCGCTTGAGTCTGGTGGCTTTAAAGTCTGGTGAAGAGATGGAGTTTCTCAGCCCTTGCCTGGAGAATGGAGTTTCTCCTTGGATGGCTGTGGAGGCCGTGGAGTTGGGACATAGATGCCGTTTGCAATCGGGACTGAACACCTCAGGTCTCGTGGATTTCCCTGGGTGATGGCTTGGATACAAGACAGTTAGATCCCAAAGGAACCCGGTCCAAAGCTCTGGAACCCTTTCTCCTTTGAGCTTTGGACTTGCTCCACTTGCAGAGGTGCGCCTGCGACGACAAGGCGCGCCAGGTGCGTAGCCGGGTGGCGACCGTGCTGACTCATCACGTGGACACAGAGGTGTTGAGCAACCAAAAAAGTCTGCCTCAAGATTCTGCTAGACACTCAAGACTCAAGACCCAACATATAGAGCAGACATGAGCAGAGAGGGTTGATGATGATATTAGGGTGCCCAGGTGTTGCAAAGACTTTTTGTAAGTGAGGATTTTGACCGTGCAGTGATCCGAGTCTTTTTGGAGTTTCTTTGGCAACTTCGCGATCAGAACCTGGTTGGTTATGTTGATCGACGAAAACTCTTATTATGTTTGTTATGTTTGTTGCACTTTGGCAAATAGATGTTGTTGATCTCAGGTTCTTCAAACTGGGCCAGAACTGAAGATGATAATGGCTTAGCGGCTTAATCACAAGTTGAAGGCCAGAACGACAGTGAAAAGGATATGTTTGCCAACCTGGCGGATAGACTTTGTTAGACTCTATAACACCGTTGAATCAATCTGGATGTCGATGATGTCGCTGTTGTTATTATTGGTTGTTTATTTCCTGTCCGAGGGGATTAGTGATTAGCAAGCCACAAAGCCTGCAAGAGTTCAAGCTTTCTAGCAGCCTAGCACTTGCCTATGAGTTGAGAGGCCGCTTTTGCCGCCGAAGTGTTGGCTGTTTCACCAAGACGCCGGACATATCACTTCATCAATCCATGGAAGGACACAGGGCGTGAACGACGGCTTTCCATCAAGCAGTCTTTTTGTTTGTGGTCCCTATTATTCATCTACACTGTCATGGAAGGATATGGACGAATGTGGATAATTAACCTTTAACCTTTATTGGGGTTTGGTTTCCCGACTAAATGTGAACAGCTGGCAAAAGGGGAAACTGAGGGAGTCACGAGCAAGTATTACAGTATGGTTCTTGTTCCTAGTAGCGATGCCAGGAACCCTTAGTAGCGTCTTTGCTCCTAGTAGTAAGGCCAGGAGCCCCTAGTAGCATTCTTGTTCCTAGCAGCTCAAAAAATTGAGATCAAGCAATCCGCAGCGCCGAAGCTTCATGGGCCGATGCCTCCGAAGGCCAACAAACGGACTCCTGGGCGGTCGCGAAATGTGGAGAATCTGCAGGTCACCTTTTGAGGGATTTCTAAGCATGAGCAAACGCTGGGGCTCCAACCATATCTCCAGAAGGGGGTTGGGGTGTTGCCTGGGGTCTAGAAGATGTAAATCTCTGTGAGTGAGGACGCCTGATTTTGGTTTGCACAGAGCTGAGCAATTTGAACGTGTTAAGATTGTTAGGCAGCTCGTGTCAGATGAAAACTGATATTTTGTGTATCTCCAGATTCCCAGGTGAGAAGAGTAGGAGTTTGCTTATATAGTTTCCAAATGTGTGGATGTATGGCATATTTCCCTGACCCTGGGTGAATGTATATAGGTCAATCTTCCGGTCCGGTGGGTGCCTTGGGACGGCCTTGGCGGAAGAACACGGGCCATCACAACGGGCCTTAGAGCTTCTTTCGACTGCTTGTTGACAACCCAAAGGACAGTTTCAACCAGATTCATTGGACATACACTATATATTAACTCAGATGTAGCTGTGAGCTTGAGGGGTATGTGTACATAAGTAATAGAAGATGTTTGTGTTATTTCATACTTGTTTGCAACACCAACATTGGCAGCCAAACTGTGATATTGTTTTTTCTTGAAATACATCGGGTTGGTCCAAGCAACATTGAGTTGCGCAAAACCTGTGAGTTCTTGGCATTCAAAAGATCTTTCTAATGAACGGCCCTTATAGGTGTCTATTGGTGCCTCAGACGCAGTTTTGTTGATTTGCCTAGCTCGCATGCTGCAAAAGAGTGAGGACGAGCGTGAGAGAATGTTATCAAAGAATCAATAACGATTCTTGTAGTGTGATTCCAATTGCCAGGGTTTGTACCAGTCGGTATACAAGATTGTAATCCTTTTTTGGGAAATTCCAGCAACCTAACCATCGTCATCCACGGTTACTGGTACCGAATATATATATATATCTATTATATACCCAATAGAATATAGATCGAATTTCTATTATACATACCAGCACCCTCCAACAGGTCAGCACCTGCGACTTTTAAGTCGGCAAAAACCTCTAGAGAGGAGACCTATTGGAGGGTGCTGGTGTATATATATATACTTATAACAATAATTATACACATTTTGACCAGGAGTTCCAAGATGCTCCCGTTTACGATCAGCTTCCATTGCTTCACCGACTCGCACAGGTGGCGACGCCGCATGCCAAGCTCTACCGAGAGCTGGCGGAAAAGGAGCTGGAGCTTAAGGCAGGACGATGGCTGCGTTCCACAAATTCGGAACCAAACCACCCAGGCCCTCCATGCGACTGCTAGCAGGTAAAAACCAATGTACATGGTCTGTCGGGAGGCTAATGATGATCTCATGTCTTGGTGTTTTCACCGTGGTGCCCGGCGCGGTGCGGTAAGAAATCACCTTCCTTCGATCACCTGACGAAGGACCTTGAGAAGCAGCATGAGGCGCTGGTGGAACTTCAGCGGCAGCTGCCACTGATGCGGAACCGCTTGCAGGTCGGTTGAGAGACCCGGACACGACCCATGACCGGCTTTTCGCCGGGGTGGTATAGGGCTGATCAGTTGGGGCGCCAGGGGGGTCGTTGTGGGGCGGCAGTCCTCCAGTCCCGCGGAGTGTATGGGGTAGGTCAATCTTCCGGACCCATCAGACTCACGGATGCCACGGATGCTGAAGGTGCGATTTTTTTCCCCGACAAGGAGTGAAATGCGGTTTATATACATGTCTACATGCACCTGTGGGGAGGGCTTTGCTCGCCCTCCGACAATCATGGAGGGAGTCTATCATGGTCTATCTCCATATTTAGTAGAGCATCTTCCGTTTGGGGCCGTTGTCCCACTTCCATGTTGACTGGAGAGAGGATGCTTTTTCAAAGATCTGAGAAGCCACTGGCCATGTTTGGTGTTCCACCACGGAGAAGAAATTGGCTACATGCCAGCTGTTCTGGAAGCCTCTTCTGTCCTCATCGGTCAGGGCTTTCAAAAAGCGCGAGCCTCGAGGGAGGAGGCCAGGAAGATGGGGCGGATGGGGGGGTGGATTGGTGGACATCGGACAACTCATACAGTCTGTAGGGCTCCAACCACCTCCTCATAAGGTAGTTAGACCCCCCAAACTCACCACAAAGTCCTTCTCAGGATCCATATAGTTGGATATATTTGTGGCCAACTCATCCGAAGAAAAACAATAAATATCCCGGCAAGAGACCCCAAACAGTGTGTTTGAAGTCCAGAGGTGTAGCAGCAGAAAGTCTAGAGATCTAGACGCATTGGGGTCCAGAGAGCTGATGAAGGTGGAGATCGTGGTGATGGTGGTGGTGATGGTGGTGACGATGGTGGTGATTGGTGGTGATGGTGGTGGGTGGTGACACAAGACACAGATAGATAGGTCCGAGATTGGCTGCTGTGTTTCACATCAGGCACTTTGTTGTTCTGATCATGAAAACGGACTTCCCCTATGGCGTATATCACGAAAGCTAGCGAAGCTAGCTGGAGTTACTCTTGCGATAGCAAGGTTTCTTTCGCCCGGGTGCAAATCCTAACCCCTGATTTTTCA
>CAXAMN010024806.1:1062894-1105586 GCA_963970005.1 Durusdinium trenchii
TCCCTCCCTCCTCCCTCTTCGCAAGTTCGACTCCGTCCTGTCGTCGCTCTTTGGCATGCGGTTAGCGTTGCGTATCTTGCGGCCGCACTCGCTCACTCTCACTGTCTCACTGTCTCACTGTCTCTCTCTCTCTCTCATCTCTCTCATCTCTCTCATCTCTCTCTCCTCTCTCTCTCTCTCTCCTCTCTGTCTCTCGTCTTTCCGTCTCTCTTCTCTCTCTTCTCTCGCAGGAGGATCCGGGCAAAGAGCCACATATAAAGGACTCTTCACCCCTGCCTCCAAAAAGAGCGCCGTGTTTTTTCCTACCTCGCTGCCCTCCACTTTCCCATTCTGGAGCGCTAGCTTTCGCCCCCCCCCCTTGGCCTCAAGTAGGAATCTGATGGGATCTTTGTGCAATAGATTTTTTCCGCCCACGTTCCAACAAAGATGCGGAACATGGACATGGCAGATTGAGCTAATGTTGGTGCAGTCACAATCATACTTGCAAGTTTATCATGCAATGCGCATAGTCTCGGGGTTCTTTAGGGTGCAGAAGAACCCTCTCACCAGGGAACTAGAGAGCCTCGACGATGGTGAAAAGTCCTTAGGCCTTGCCCTCACATTCTACAGCGACTTGCGCCAGCCTTTAAGACAATTGCTCCGAAGGGCACATGGCCACGCCAGGCCGTGCGAAGTCTCATCGAGGAACGACAGGTCGAAACCTCGGCGCTCAAACACGCGACGAAGCGGAGGAACGCATGGAGGATCCCTTGATGGGGGTTCTTCAGACTTTCACACCATTTTTGTGTTGTGGTTCCATTCGTGTTCCATTCATTGAACAGGGGGGTGACACCCCAGGGTCTTTGGGGGGAGATGCTTGGAGTAGCGAATCTAAAGAAACAGCCTCACAGGGCTGAATCCAAGTTGATACCAGAGCGAGTCTATGTGGTTTTCGATATGTTATTTAGAACCTTTACTTGAACTGATTGATCCCACTGACTAGTTTTGTTCAAGTGAGCTCCAACCAACCAGGATAGCTCGTGGTTCCAACAGTGGTGATATATCTAGTGGTTCCAGAGTAGATGGCTCAATCCCCCCAAAGGTGGTTTAGATGGACCCCCCATCAAAAGGACATCCTGGGGTTTGGGTTATTTACTCTACAACCTCAGTAATTTGACCAGATGTGATGATTCGAATCGCTTTAGAAACCCACACTTGGGGAGTTGAAACATCACAAACTTACCCGCACATTTTGCAATTACTAGCGAGGCGGATGTTCAGTCAAGGTCGAGTGACCTGTCACAACAAAGCAGAGTTTAAGAAAGTGGCATCTCAAACGAGACAAGGGAGTGAGAGTCACAGCATCTTTTGCAGTGTGCTGTATGCTTCTTTGAGGCCTTGAGGGTTGTATGTGTTCATTCCTTGACTCCGACTCCTCCTTTATGATTATGTGATCATGTGATCCTTAACCCAGCCTGAAGCGGAAGTGAGATCAGCTGGATGTTTTTGTTCCAATAACCTAGCTTGCCTTTTGGAAGTCTTTTTGCAAGGGAGTTAGGTGTGCCTGAGTCGTGAGTCGTGCTCCTGGGCTCGCTAAATCATTGCGTTCAGGGTGGGGGCGTTCATACGGATTGACCTCGGCCTAGCCGCTAGCCTTCAAAGACATTCAAAGACCATTTAACAAAAAGTTGGACCTGCAGTTGTAGTCTCAAATCCTTAGTAAGGCCTTTTCCCACCACATCCTTCCATCAGCACCCGGCAATCCTAACAGACTATCTGGTGCACAGGCGGAGCTGCTGGAGGTCAACCACGAGATCCAAGTGTTGGAGGCAATTGCAGAGGCTCCGGTCCGGCTCATCATCCAAGTTGTGTTTTTGTTTTCGCACCCGCGAGAAGAGCTTCTTGGATTGTGTCCCAGTTAATTAGTCGTACCTGCCGGAGCGGCAAGTTGCTTTGTGGTGCTGGGAGCTGTGATTCTGTGTTGGTGTTTGCCTTTGGGGGAAAGGAAAGAAGGGGAAGGAGATGCACCCATTTTAAGGGGAACAATACGATTTTCAGAAACCCGTTTTTCAAGGAAAACGCGGCCGTGGTTTTATCCCGCAGCCGAGCGTGAGGCCTCTGAGCGAATCTATCCAGATCTGAAGACCGCACAGCCTTTGGGGGAGTCCTTGCATTTGGCGGTGGAGGCGCCAAGCACCGTGGAGCTTCAGGTGACGGTGAGGTGCGTGGGCCTCACGCGTGGGCCTGTGGTGGAAAAAAATCACAAACTTGCCCATTCACTTGCCCAAGGATGGTTTATAGACCCTGCTGCTATTGGTTTCCCATCCAATATATTCAGCTATTCAAACTGTGTGGTGTATGTGGAACTGGACCGGTTTTGTGTGTCGATTTACGATTGCACCAGACTCGGGCCGCATTCAGAAAAGCGGGATCACTCCAAACCCTGGGAAGCGATAGGGGACTCACAAAACAAAAACAATACCATTTGACAAGGTTCCAAAACAGTGGAAAACGATAGGGAGCTCACAAATCTGGGGATGCAACAGCCACACACAGCAAGTTTGTTTACCGTACTTAACATGTCTTCACCTTTGTCGCAGGACATGAAGAACTTGCACTCCTCCAAGCCAAAGGCCGCTTTTGAAACTGGGCGGTGGTGTGACTTGTTGAAGAACTTCTGACTGGTGCGACTCGGAATGTGGACTATGTGGACTTTTGATTCTTGAAAGCGCCCCAAGTGAATTGTGAACACAATTAGGCAACCAGCTAGTTCCGACAAAGATAAACATGATCCTCCGGAATCATCCACTGACTTCGTGATGCAACAAGTGTTGGAGAAAAGTTCCTGATGTTGCAAAAATCCCTCACCCAGACGCTCCAAACAGCCCTTCGTCCCTCAAAACCTAGGGCTTTGAGACCCCAGACCCCTCCATATGAGGGTCCATGAGCGTTTGGGATGATCTCATGATCAAAAAATGCGAAGCCGCCGAGTCCTAAGAGATCCATTCATGTGGGCACGAGGAGGATGCGGCATTCAGCTGCGCTCCCTGCGATGGTTACTGAAAAGAACAGGACTTTAACTCCTTCAATTCAAGCAGTGCTGTAAGGCAAAACAAAATAGGTATATACCAGGAGCATCCAATGGGTGTCCAATGACTACCCTAGGCCCTACGGTACTTAGTGATCTCGATCGGACACCCATTGGATGCCCCAGGTATACTCCAGGTCAATCACCCCTGGCCTGATTAAATATGCCAGTCCCGGACAGGTCGTGTTTGGGGAAGAGTGACCCATGGTCCGTGCCGAAGCCAGGGTTTGTCCATGAGACAACCAGCTTCTTGGCCATCGACCTTCATCCTTGCCGATCTGATGCTGGCGTCACTAGGCTGCGATCTTTTCGCCGGGTCCAGCCGCCCTCTCCATTGGAAGGGTTGGGCAGAAACTCGTCCCCAAGGCGGCTTGGGTGTTGGACGTGGTAAAGAGCTTCTCAAGGGCCACTCACAGACCCAGTGGCCACCCACAGACCCAGTGGCCAACATCAGTGGCAAGTGGTTGCCAGGGAGTTTGACTTCACAGGAACTTACTTTTGGGTCCTTTCTGGAACCTTGGGTTCCATGTCATGGTGAATGACAGGGGCTGGTTGCATGTGAATAGGATTCAATGACTGAAAAAGACGTGCATCGCCCATTTCGAGGGCAGGACATGAAGCGAAACAACATTGTGGGGATGGGTCAACACCTGGCGCCCCTGTCCGCCATGGAGCTTGACTCTCAGCCATATGCGGCCCCCGAAATTCCTTCGGCCTGGGCTCTCCCATGAACATCCTTAGGTTCAGCCATAGGTGGTGTGAAAATTATCACATGGGGGATCATGAGGTCACTGCCGCATGTTTAACAAATTGTTATAAGTCCCCAAGCACTCCATGCATTTCCCTACATGTTCGGGGGCTTTGAAGATGCAGTAAGGGTCCATATATACGCACATATTATTATGTTAAGATATTCCAGTCCCATGGAGTGTTGGGGGTGTGATAAACGTTCCAACCCACCGCGCTGGTTCCCAGGTGTTCCGAGATTTCTGCGACCGACGCCTTCATTTCTTCGACTCCTTTTCAGGGAGTGGATCGGATGCGCTGCTTGGACGGTGGTGGAAAGGGGCGAGGGCGAAGGAAGTCAGGCTAAATGGCACGAATGGCACAAGATGTCTTTTCTAGATGGTCTACTACCATATCAACCACCGACCTTGGGGATTGAGCCAAGTGCTGTGAAAACCACAGTAAACTCGCTTCAAGTGATATTTGGTCACGCGTCACACCAGGTTTTGCAGAGGTTTTCCTGTCACCCCTGGCATTGAATGCCAAAACCTTGCCCATTGAGTGAATCGCCTGCAAAACGGGATAAGGGAGGTGCCCCCAGGTGGAGCTCAGATACCAGTGAAGCAGCTAAGCTTGGAACCCGAATTCAGGAGACCATGGTGGCACCCACTGGTCAAAAGGCAAAATACTGTTGGGAGTTTTCATGTTTGAACCCTAGTAGTAAGGCCAGGAGCCCCTAGTCTTAGTAGTAAGGCCAGAAGCCCCGTTCGTAGCGCACATCCACAGAAGGTGAAGATTAAAACAAAACACGTGGTGTGAAAGATCTCCAGGGTGGTGTGAAAGATCTCCAGGCCCCCCACGACGAAGGTCAAGTGGCGGTCCCTTCGTTTCCCGAGAAACCTTATAACAAAGTCTTTGGCAGGAGTTGTTCTGGCTTGGGTGGGCCCCACTCCCAGTCATGAGGTAAGCATTTTGATAGATATTACTACTCAAGATATTGCTGTATTTATCTCCAGCCGCAGCCTGGAAGTTCAGAGTCTTAATCTCGCCCCACAGACTTGCTACCCCAAAAATGGTAGCCATTTTGGACTCCAAGGTGATGTATGCCGGGCTTGGTGTCCCAATGCAGAGCTTCTGAAGCCTCTTTCTCTTCCCAATGGACTAACCTGTTCAACTCCCTAGAGGGAGCCACCGTACCTCAGGATCGGAGGGTATGTGGATCCCGATTCAAACATGGGACTTCCACGGTTTACTCACTTTTGGTAGAGACACCACCGAATCCAGCCGAGATTCCCCACGTGGACTGAGATTCCCCAAGAAGGGCCAGTTTCTTCCCTGATAAGCCGATAAACCAAAAGCATTGATGCCCCATGGACAGTCCCATGGACGCTTCAAAAGGTGAAGAGTGGGCGCTTGAGCGCCGTCTGTGGGTCCTGGGCATTTGTTTCCGCACGTCACTTTAGACAGCGCCTGCAAGCGCCAAGGATTAGATGCCCCTGGGAGAGACAACGAGTTCCTTGGCGCAGCGGCACAGACGGGCACAGAAGCCCTCAAGCTTCATATAGTACTTCCCTTGACACTAAGATGGAAGTGGATGGCATGGCCCCTTGGATGACCGTGCTCCCTACACACCTTGCCCCCGGCCTGCACCTGTACCTGCTACATTTCCAGCTGTGAAACTGCCCAAGTGTTCTTCCAGGTAGCTTGCTCAGGCCTGGACATCCAGTTGGCACAGCTTGGAACCAATACGCGCAGCTACCACTCACTCACTATCCCCAACAATGGATCTAGGAAGAGCATGCACCTCAAAAGCACCTGGCACCACCTCAAAGCACCGCATACTGGATACTGCATGACACGACTGCTCATCCCTTGTTCCGTAGGTGCTCTCTCCAACTTGCCGTACCCCCCCCCAGTTCCTCCCCAAACTCAAGAACACCGAAAACCACCTCCACGCTGTCTTTGGCCACGCTGACGCTCACGCTGTCTTCTCGCCGGGTGGCCTACGCTCCATGTGGCGCCAAAGCCTTTGCCCGCCGCCATGGGCATCAGAGTGTTTGCAGGTCGAGGTCCCTGAAGCGATCGCAGCTGGGACGCACGAAGACAGCGATCGCAGCGGGCAGGTTCGGTATTCTGGGGCTCTCAATTGAGAAGCATCGTCAGGAATAAAATGAACCAATCAGTTAGTTTCGGTGATGCCTACCGCTGCCTACCCTTGGTTTTCCCAGGGGGGGGTCCACCCAGGACAAGCCCAACAATGTGACTACAAGTGTCCAAGTAACCATTCAGCAATGCCACTGAAAATACTCAAGAACCCTCCCGTCGACGGGTCATCACATGTCACTCTCCGATCTCCAAGGAGATCTTCCGGCAGCACGTCTTGCCCCATGGCCTCATGGCACCTTGGACTGATGGACACGCCGGTATGACTGGACTTCTCAGGTTGGGTACGACTGGGAGGCCTAGGGAAAAGACAAGCCGGTGCGATCCGTAGGTCTGTGGGAGCCTCCTCTCAGTACACTCCGAAGCCAGGACCTCCGAATCATTCACTCCGGCAGAGGAGTGCTGGTTGGGTGTTTGGGTCTCCCCAAAGCCTCACGCACCCTTCGCCGCAAGAACTTCAGGGCCTTTTGGGAGAGCGCCGCAAGAACTTCAGACCTCGCAGACCGAGGTGATGCCCCTGGACCCAGGTGATGCCCCTGGTCAGACCACCTGGACCCTGAAAGCCCACCGAGACGCGAATCTTCCAGCTGTCAGGGTCCGTCCCCTTCCAGCTGGGGAGAGTAGCCATCAGGCTGTGGTCATGGCAACGGGGTTTTGCCCGGGTTTGTCCCACCGGGGAAGGAACTCAGAACCCACGGCCATACCAGATACATTGCCACCCGGCGACCGCGTGGCCAGGTAGCCTTGCGACTATACCAGATGCTCGGCTGAGAGGCCGCCGTTGGGGACCAGCGGACCAGCCCTTTGCAAGAAGGAGACCAGTTGCAGTGAGAATGGGCCCTAAGCACCATCAGAACCCATAGTTCTAGATTGATCATGAGGAGAGAGAGGAAACTATGTGTGAATTTGAGGTAGGATCTCATTCTGTTGAGCCAGGTTGTCACACTATGTTGTGTCTGCCGCCGTTTGGCTCCTAGGGCCCTTGAGCTATACCGTGCTCGCTTTCGCAGTGAAAAGAGCGTGTGGACAGTACGATTCCGGTTGCTACCGACATTGGTAGCGGAGCAGGTGACGGCCTGACTCCGGCACGTACTGATCCAGGTCATTGGAATCGTAGAACATCAAGCCTGAGCTTGCATTCTTTGCGTGCTTTCGCTTGCCTCCTCTGATCCCGTTGGGGACAGAGCCCGGAATAGATTGCTCGCCCGAGCAATCTCCGTCGGAATCGTCGAACATGTCCATTGCTGGACTCAAGTTCCATTCGGGTAGCACTGGTGATAGAATAGGCAACCCCCTGGAAACTAAGAGTGGGTCTTACATCTATTGGGGAGATCCTGCATCATTTCATGATTGGAAATTTCGAACCGAACTCCGCATCAAGCTGTACGACCAAGCCCAAACGCAACCAGCAAAGAAGCAGGATCCCGTGACTGGACCTGCCGATGAAGGGGAGCCTTGGCCACCAGAGTCAGACGAAGGATTCGCATTCCCTTCGCCTGGACACTATCCCGAGGAGTTTGAGCCCGAGCCGCGTGAGACTGCCGGTACTCCCAAGTCGAAGGTTGATGCAACATCACCGAAGGCTTCGTCCGTTAAGTCAGACAAGTCGAGCATCATCGATCGCAGTGTCCTAGTGAACAAGATCGTAGAAGGTTTGAGAGGTGATGCCTTTTTGCTTGCCAGAGACTTAGGTCTAGAGACACTTGCACGTCCAGGGGGACTGGAGCGTCTCATCGAGGTGATACGTAACCATGTGTTTCCTCGAGCCTTGGAGGAGAGTAAGGAGCTTTTTCGCGCAGGACAGAAGCATGGAGGACCACTGTCGAGACAGCCTACAGAGAGCATGTTGTCGTACACTCAACGTCGACGACGTTGGTGGACCTTGTTGGTTGAGCTTGACCCCACAATGATGATCTCAGAAGCTTTCCGCACAGAGCTATTGCTGGAGATGTCAGGTATTTCCAGGCAGGAGATCCTCGTGGTGAAGGCTTGTCGCAAGAACGATGACTTCGAAGGTACTGCACGAGTCTTGGTTGACAACTACAGTGGAATCCATCTTCGTGAAGGGTCCCGATCCTGGACAGGACGGGGAATTCAGCCTCAGGTAGGCAAAGGCAAAGGGTACCAGAAGGGGTACCAAGGTAAAGGTAAAGGTAGCCAATACCCTCATACTGGTTACAATGCCATCTATCCCGATTGGGAAGACAATTTCGATTGGAGAGATGAGGACTTGCAGGAGCATCATCATGAAGAAGATTCTTTCGTAGGCATGCTAGGAGGGATTGAAGAGTCTGAAGAACATGAACATGCTAGCCATCCTGAATACGAAGATTTTGAGTATCATGATGATGTTGATGAATATGAAGCAATTGCCTTGAATGCAGTGGTTGATTGCGAAGATGCCGAAGAACGTTCCTCAGGTGATGCCATCCAATTGCAACTTGCCGCATTCGTCGCTTTCGGAAAGGCTAAAGGCAAAGGCAAGGGTAAACCTAAGGGGAAAGGTAAAGGTAAGATAGTGAAGTCTCACCTGAGCATCGAGCAACGCCGCCAGAAACTGTCAGAGATCAAGGCGAAATCCAAGTGTCTTCGTTGTGGTGGATTAGGTCATTGGGCCGGAGATCCCCAATGTAAGATGCCCAATGCCCCGAAGACTGGATCGGTCCCGAAACCTGCTGCACACATTGCCCACATGAGTGATTCATCCGAGGACGAAGGGATTTTCCTAGATGCAGCGTCTCCAAAGAATAGCATTGCTCACATGGCCGTGAAGGCCAGCTCAGGAGTTCGCCCGGAGGCACCAGTGAGTCCCAACGATCTCGCAAGGCCTGAAGGAAGCGATAGGAAGTTTTTGGCTGGTCAGTTCAGGGGGAAGACTTTTTGGCAGATTCTTCATGAGCACCCTGATTACCACCAATGGGCCACCAAGAATGGTAAGAGTCCAATCGCTTCGGCTTTCGTCACATGGGTTGATCAGCATTTTGAATACAGGGGAGCTTCAGTTTTCAGGAAGGTTGGTGGTGCTTCTTCTTCATCGTCATTGCAGCCAATCCCAAAAGGGTCCTCAAGGAAGAAACCACCATATCCACCAAAAGAGAAATGCAAGAATTGTTCCGAGTTCACCAAACAAGGGAGCACAGCATACACCATCAAGAAGACATGCCTTGTCTGTGGGAACTCCACCACCGAGCGTAGAGAGCAAGCCCCGAAGTTTGCATATGACGATTGCCCGCACTCGGACACCGATTTTCGAGGTTCTTCCAGGTCTGTTCACCGTGTGTTTTGCAAGCTTTGTTGTTCGTTTTTGGATGAGACTCCGATGGAGCTCCAAAAGACTAGGAAGGCAGCCTCTGAGAAGGTCGTCAACGCACCGCTCGATAGGATCCCAATGATTGAACGTTTGGTTGAAGAGGAACCCGAAGAAGGACACACCCCCGAGATGCTAGAGAAGATTTTGACTGAATTTGCCGCCCAAGTCGCGTTGGCAGCCGAAACCGAGGCCGTGACTTCGATCAAGTTGCACGAGCTCCTCCACCAGTCCATCGAAGAGAGCAAAGGAGACTCGTTCACCATGGTCGATTACACCGAAGATCCAGACCCATTTGCAGGGATCGGCATTTGTTTTCATGGGGAGGAACCTACCCAGATGACAGATGGTTTGGTGCACATATTTCACGAAGCCAGGGACATGTACAGCCCAGACGACGGGAACATCTACGTCGTTCTCGACGAGGGATGTAATTCCACCTGCCATTCAAAGCACTGGGGAGACGTCGTGGAGGCCAAACTGAAGAAGCTGGGGTATGATTTCCCTTTCTCAACCACAACGTCGAAGAACTTTGCCGGATTAGGTGAAAAAGGGACCACTACAGAAGGATCCCGCACATTACCCTTTTCGTTGCACTTCGACGAGGGAGATCCAGTGCATGGTGTTCTTGAATCCCACCAGCTGTCGAAAGGTCGATCTCCGCTGCTTTTGTCTCTCCATGCTCAGGCACACTTGGGACTAGTAAAGGACCTCAAGAATGGTATCATTAGCATCAATGGAAAACGCCTCAAAGTGTTCAGATGCATACACACCGGTTTGATGATGTTGGCAATTACCCCTCAACAATTGGTCCAAAGTCTCGAAGCCACCATGCCCCAAAAGATTCCAAAGTGTCATCGCAAGTTTCGTGTCGCCCTCACAGCCTTCAATACTCCGATGGAGAGATTGGATACGGCAGAGCGAGGGTACCAAGCCCAGACTGCCGAAGGTATCCATCGTGCGCTTGGCAACATCATTGGCAATTTGAAGAGCCGTGAGTTTTTGCTGGTCACAGGAGGTGACCGGTTTGAAGACAGGTTGTCAGAGCATGTTGGCAGTGGTATCCCCGTGAAGTACATCAACGCCAAGTCGCTGTGGGATCCCGACCAAGATCCTTCGTTGCGTGGACACGTGGGAAGGCATCCGGCCATTTTGAATGGTCTTAGGAGGGATCAGAAAGGTCTTGACCGCATCTTTCGTGAGGTGGACGACTTTGTGGAGCGCCATGACAAGGGAGTTTTGGATGTGCGCTGCAAGTCAGGGCGTCATCGTTCTGTGGGCGGAAGCATGTTGATCCACAGGCATCTTGCTTCGAAGGGCTTCACGTGTGTTGTGATTCATTCTCACTCGCCTGAATGGCGTGAGATGTCGTGTGGAGGACGTTGCACTCTTTGTGGGCCGCTTTATGGCGATACAACTGTGACATTGACTCCAGCACATACAAAGAATGTTCACACTCCAAGAGCTGTTCGAGGTGATGCGGACGACCACGTGCCGTGGCGATCCGGTGAGCGTTCAACAGCACCACCACCGACACGAGAAGAGGCTATTCGCAGCACCAGTGCAAAAGCCCGCTCACTTCCACCAAAAGCCTGCCCTTCAGTACTTTCGAGGCCATCTTCATCTTCACGACCGCCGAAGGCGAGTGACGCTGTGGCATCTCGAAAGAGCAAACCAATGCCGAGCGCTGCCGTGACCTCGCCTGTGAGGCCGGTTCCGGATTTTGATGATGATGACAGCCATGAAGACGACATCAAGTTGGACGAACAAGAGGTTGGAGAAGAGATAGAAGAGGTTGAGGTTGAAGAGCCAGAGATTCCAGCGGAAGAGACTTCGAGCGGAAGCCAAGAGATTCTGCAAGCCCTCAAGAGGTTGACAGATGCCGTGACGACGCTTGCAAATCGCAATCCACGGTCCCGTAGCCCATTGAGGAGGAGGAAGTCAGCTGGTACATCAGAACCCAACCAGAGGCCAACTAGGTCTAGGAGTCCGATTCGTCCGACCAGATCAACAGTGAAGACAGCTCCTACGATGCCGAAGACTCCACCACCTCCGCCGAAGCCTGTGAGTCCGCGCACTCCTGATCATCCACCACCACCAAATCGTCCGCCGCCCCAACTCTTGTCCAAGTCCAGGTACGATGAAGACCAACGTCCAGTTTTGGAAGATGAGTTGTGGGTCCTTTTGACCAATGATGGGGTGCCGAAGGTTGACCAGGTGGATCCTGAACTTCTCCATGTTCTGGCCGGCGCAGCTAGGGATTGGGGAAACCGTGACCGCACTTTGTGGCTTGTGAATCGCAATCTGCCAGCCAAAGACCAACAATGGTTTGGAGTTCGAGTTGACATCAAGATCAGGGGTGGAGTTTACACTTCAGCAGTCTCGAAAGCAGGCTGGATGACAAAATGGGGTTGGATCAAGTCGGTCTACGTTCGAAAACGTGAACCTGGAGCAATCTGGGAGCGCATCCAGAATGGAGCGCCTGTAGCAGACATGGCCAATGTCTCAGAGCCGTGGTCCGACGTCATCAGTTTCACTCACCGTGCTTCGCAAGGCTATATGGCGCTGCAGCCGAGAGTGGTTTTGGCCCCAAGGTCCGAGATTCGCTCGTTCGTGCCGCCTACACCCCCAAAGCCTAGGAGACTTAGGGAATCATCCAGGACACCAGACACCGAGGACACAAGAACTCCAGAAGGGTCCATTGCATCTCAAACTGAGCGTCCAGAGTCCGAGTCACGATCACCAACCAGTCCTGCATCCACTGAGTCCGCAAGTTACGAGCCAGTAGCACACATGGCATGGGACCTCGATAGGAGAGAACAGGTTGAGATCAACTTGGAAGATAGCAATGAAACCGATTCGGAAGTCCCTCCAGATCCCAATGCACAGCCAAGTAGTTCAGGAGTCTTGTCCATTCCTTTGCAAATTGACCCCAATGAGAGAACCACCATGGGTAAGAAGCATAGGAGGGCAGTCTTGGAGGGGATTGACCGATTGAACCATCAAGATGCATTGGTCAAATCCAGCATTGGTCTGAAAGACGTCCCAGTTTCTGAGCCTCCAACCTTGGTCATTACTTCGCATCCCCGCCTCTTTCAGGAGCTTCAAGCAGCAGATGGTGTTGCAGACGTTTTTGACGTCGGTGTGGGAGCTGAGTACCTCAATCCTGAGGAGGACTCCAAGATTTGGTATGATGTTTTGCAAGACTACAAGAACATCGTCATTGCCATCGAGTATGAACAGAGTACAGATCCTTTGAGACATGGTAAGATTTTGGGTGAAGTAGAATCCCATTGTGACATGAGTGGTAGCCGGTTTTTGCACATTGACGTTGCAACTACCCCGAGATGGGAGGAACATGAATTTCCACAGATTCCCCATATCAACGACCATGACTTGGCATTCACCTGCAATGATCCCAAGTGGACTGAGCTTTTCGAATCGTGGTTTCGAGGACAGACCATGAATGATGTCTTGTCTTGGCAGTTTGTTGATTGGTTAGGTGAATGGACCAATGATACAACCTTGGATGATGAGATGTCTATTGCATTTGTTGGTGAACTGCAGGAAGAGGTGATGGACGATGAACAGCAGTTCGATGCCATCTGGGATGATGATGACCGTGCTCAGGTGAACCCAGTAGAAGACCTGATCTCAGAAGAGACACTGGTCGATGAAGTAGACATCCCAGGCCTGCCAGCAGATGAAGCCGAACGACGCCGGATGTGGCGCAAGTTGCCTGCACGTGTGAGGATTGGTGTGAGAAGATTGCATAGGCAATTTGGACACGTCCCCAAACAGACGATGATCCATCTTCTTCGTGCAGCAAAAGTTCGAAAGGAATTCATCGATGCTGTCAGGATTCACAGATGCGAAACTTGTGAAGCAACATCCCAGAAGAAGGCCACGCACAAGACAGCATTGCCTAACAACTATTCGTTCAACCACACTGTAGGAATTGATGTGTTTGAAGTTCACGACATTTCAGGTGACAAGTTCCAAGTGTTGAACATGGTTTGTTTGGGTACTACTTTTCAGCTATGTGAGGTTGTTCGTTTTGGTGCCGGTCAACCGTCTTCTGCCGAATGTCTGAAAGCATTGAGGAAGCGTTGGTTCTCATGGTGTGGCCATCCTGTGAACATTGCATGTGACAGCGGTCTGCACAACCGAGGTGTCATGAAGAAGTACATGGATGAACATGGAATCCAAGTGTACCACACTCCTCTGGAAAGCCCGGAGAATCTTGGTCATGTAGAACGTCATGGAGGCATCGTCAAGTCACTCTTTAGGAAGGTTTGCAAAGAGACAGGCGCTGTTGGCAGAGAACAGGTTGAGCAGGTACTGCTCGAGGTAGTAGCTACCAAGAACAATTCTAGTAGAGTCGGAGGTTTCTCGCCTAGTCAATGGGTACTTGGAAAAGGACCCCGATCAGATCCGAGCCCATTGTCTGAAGAGCGGTTTGCCGAGCTTGGAGCTATTGAAGCCCGCCACAACCCAGAGAGCATTTTCGCCTTACAGCACATGGCCAGGCAGGAAGCCCAGAAAGCATTTGTTCACCTAGATTGTTCGTCAAGGGTGTCCCGTGCGCTTACTCGCAATGCTTCCAGTCTTCCTCGGGAGTATGCAGTAGGTGATTTAGTGACCTTTCGTCGAGACAATCAAAAGGGGGGCACCACATGGAGTCCCACTAGTCGGGTGATAGGCCATGAAGGTGAAAGAAATTTGTGGTTGTTGTGTGGAAATGTTCCAGTGTTGGTCGCCAACCAAAACGTGAAGATTGCTACTCCGACCGAAGCACTAGCTCATGCTGTTTTGCATGGTGAGCCTGTTTTTCCCGAAAACGTTGTCAAGGAAGGTGTTCAGCAGTCTTTCCTTGATGCACGTGCAGATCCGAGCGAACCCGGATCCTCAATACACATCGAATCTCAAGAAACCGAACCCCAATTTCCGGATGCTGGTTCACTACCCCCTGTTCCAGAAGATGATGAGTTAGATGTAGGGATCAGACCGGATTTCTTTGATGAAGACCAATCCGAAGGTGAAGATGCGCTTGAAGAGTTGAGTAGGTCCGCTAGCTCCGTTTCACGTCCGTTCCCTGACACAGGAAATGAGCACAGCCGCAATGTGAGGCCCCGTGTCGCCGAACCGGAGAGTGAACGCGGTACCTCATTGCAACCATCCCGCAGGGAGTCCACGAGTGCTCCACATGCATGGCCTAATGTGTATGATCATTTGAACGACTTGCCAGCTTCTCTACGAGAACATTTTGAGAGAGCACGCCAGAGAGACGAAGAGCTACCAGAGCAGGATCGAGAAGACGCACATGCCATGTGGACTAGTTTCTTGCCCAGACTGAGGATGAAGCAGAGCTAGGTAAGAAGGTTCTAAAGAGCATTCACTATGAATCTGCGCCTCCAGAAGTGCAGAAAGCCCTGCAGGAAACCAGGCAAAAGGAATGGTCCAAATTTGAAGATTTCGGAGCCGTAGTGGCATTGACCCCAGAACAAGCGCAAGAACTCATTGACGAAGGGCACCAGTGCATTCCATCCAAATGGGTAGATGTAGACAAAGCAGAGTACAAGAAGGGGAGAGACCCTGACTACAAGCCCATGTATAAAAGCAGACTAGTTTCGTGCGGGAACTTTGAAATGACAGAGGGTTTGAGGTCAGATAGTCCAACGGCCGATGTCGAGATGCACTGTCTCGTCTGCAGTTGGGCAGCCTGTCATCAGGCCGACATCCATTCAGCTGATATCACCTCGGCGTATTTCCAGGGACGACCATTGGATCGCGTCCTTCTCATGCGTCAGCCAAGAGGAGGTTTGCCAGGTGTAGAACCCAATGTCCTTTTTCTCGTGAGGGTCCCTGTATACGGAATCACGGACTCAGGAAGAGGCTTTTGGTTGCGTTTGGATGCCGATGCACGTAAGAGCGGCCTGAAGGCAAGCCAGTTTTTCCCAGGATTGTACTACCTCCCAGGTGAGCAGGGAGGAGATGCTTGTGCCCTCATGTGCACTCACGTGGACGACTTGCTTTATAGTTTTCTTCCGGAAGGCGAGGAAGTGATGAAGTCTTTTCTTGCCAAGTTCAGTGTCGGCAGCTCAGACACTAACAGCTTTCGATATTGTGGGAAGCAGTTCGTGCGAGGAGATGACAAGGTCATCAAAGTCGACACAGCAGATAACACTAGGAAGATTCATGGAGCAGATGTTGGGTCTAGGCTAGGCAGTGAACGCCTCCAGCAAGGAGACATCACGAAGCTCAGATCGATCACCGGATCGCTCGCCTGGATCTCGAGACAGACCAGGCCTGACCTTGGTTACAGGGTAAGCCGTTTGCAGTCTAGCATTAAAGATGCAACTGTGTCCACGTTGGCAGACGCTAACGCAGTCGTTGTCCTGGCACACAAAGGTCACGATGTGGCATTGTGTTTTCCTGCGGCTCATCTCCAATGGAGTGAAGTTGGTGTGATCACGGTCACAGATGCCTCCTTCTCCAACGAGAAGAACTACAAGTCGCAACAGGGCAGGATCCATTTTCTGGGTGATCTCAAGGAGATCAAAGATGACAAGACGACCACTTATAAGGTGATGCCATTGTCTTTTGGATCCACGACAATTAAGAGAGTCTGCCGCAGCACTCTCCAGGCCGAAACGTATTCCCTCCAGAACGGACTCGAGACAGGTGACAAGCTGAGAGGTGTGATTGCGGAGATCAAGGGCAAGATTCGCAGTTTGAAGACATGGGAAGATGATGCCCGTGAATGCATTCCGCATTTGGCGATGACTGATTGCCGTTCGCTTTCTGACCACCTCAATCAGGAAGTCCTGGCCAAGGTGAGTGACAAGCGCCTTGGCATCGAGTTGCAAGGAATCCATGAGAATTTGTGGCAAGAAGGAAGACCAACATGGATTGCTTTCGAGAATGGAGGAGACAAGTTGATCTGGATCGCCACCAGTACGATGGTGTCGGACTGTCTGACGAAGTCCATGAAGCCAGATCTGCTACTTCGAGTGCTGAAAGAGTGCCATTACACTGTACAGAAGCAGAAGTAGATTTCTCCAATGCCTTAGGAAGACACAAGAGTTTCAATGTATAGCCGTGTGACACCTGTAGAACAGGTTGAGTGTGAATTTGAGGTAGGATCTCATTCTGTTGAGCCAGGTTGTCACACTATGTTGTGTCTGCCGCCGTTTGGCTCCTAGGGCCCTTGAGCTATACCGTGCTCGCTTTCGCAGTGAAAAGAGCGTGTGGACAGTACGGTTCCGGTTGCTACCGACACTATGTTATCCAAAATCATCGGCCCACTTGCGACCTACGAATCCTTGTGTATCCTTGTGTGCACTCACCAAAATGATACCAACATGGCATGGCATTGTGCTTTTCAACCAGAGAGCCATGGAAAGAAACATCAAGAAACCATCCTTGGATCCTCCCCCACACCATTTCCTGTGGCGGAGTTTGTTCCTTCAAAAGCACAGGCATTGGACAGAAGACCTGCCCCGCTGTCCCGGTGAACTCAGCCATGCGATGCTCAGGTCCATTTTTCGCCGCCCGAACAGCATCAGCGGTTCGGGACCAACGCTCTCGGTGATCCATCAAATGAAGAACGCCCTGCTGTTTCTGGCGGTGTTCGGGAGATGGGACGGATTTTCCCGAACTGGATTCATCATGAATCGTTTGGGCAAGTTTGGGTGATCCACTGACAGGCAATCCAAGTCAGTCCATGGTCCATATGGTCCTGCGTCGCGCTTTTCGGGCACGGTATGTGGACGAAACCAGAAACCACGAAGCATGGAGTTCCCCCCATCACTTGGTAGTTGATTGGAGGAGTGTACCAAGATGTGCTAAGTGTGCTATTGTTTTCCGAATCACTGCAACAATCGACATTCAGATCATCATCGTTTGCGTCCAATCCGCCTCAGGCCCTCTCCTCCTCTCAATCATCCTCATCCGAGCTCCCAGTAACCCAGTAAAGAGGAGACTGTACTTCCCCTGCGAGGAGGTACCCAACCCTCAGCGGTTTCCGTCGTCCTGCGGCCACCGAGATGCTGGGCGACGCAAGGCTGTCCTTAAACAGGTATGGCCACCAGTTTCACCGGGCTGGGGATGTGACCAAGACAACATTCAAATATGTTCTAAAAGGGGATCTCATGTAAAGGAAGTGCAGATGTTCCTTCAGTCCTTCAGCCACCTTTGGAATGAATTCGAGCTGGGAACTTCAAGCACCTGACGCATGTCGGAGAGTCCCGTTTATGACACCCTAGTTCTTGTTGATACAAATGCCCAGCAAAGAGGAGCTCCCAGCAGCCACTGTTGGCCGATGAATTTCGGATTGCAAGTTAGAAGGATGACCCATGTTCGGCCCCGGCAGCATGTCTTTGAGTCGGCCACAACTACCTCCCGGGAGCAGAACTGGACTGATGAGGCCTTGGCGCCGGTGTTGATTCCATGCATCCAACAAGCCCAACACCTCCGGTGCTGAACGGGGTCATTTTTCGGCCTGGACTCCTGGACTTAGATGCCATAAGCCTTGCGCCCGACGCAAGGCTTCGAGTGCGATGTGGACATGCTGCGAGGCCAGCACACGAGCCAGACTTGTACGTATTTACTGAGGTCTAGTGACATGGTTGGTTGGAATGGCCCACTCCTGACTCATGTGCCTGGTAAAAAGGCGTGTTTACCCCTCCGGACAGCAAGATAAAATATAATCAACTAATATAAAACTGTTGAAATCAGTGTTTGAGAGACAAATCACAAGCATCATGACACAGGTTTCCAGCAAAGTCCTTGGTCATTGTCCTGAATCCGTGTTATTTATTGTTTTGGCGTTTTCCATGGTTTTCCTAAAACGTGCTCCAGAAGTACTGCTTTGCAGTATTCAGGCTGATGACTTAGGCCAAACGTGCTTCTACCAGATTTCCTTTTCCCTGATGACCTGGGATGCTCTAATCTTGGCGTATTGAACTCCTTAGTCCTTAGCCCCCAGTATAGATGTGTTGCATGGCGCCGGCAAAGTGTGCCCCTATAAACGCATTCGCACCAAGACACCATGACACATCAATACACACACCGAACCACACCGAGACACCGATACACCAAAGTTATCCAAAGTAGGTTTAGGTTTAAGGTTTGCACCCCCAAACTATGGGTGTCCTGTCGGTTTTCAATTTCCCTTCCAAGAGGCTATATATTCGAGGTCCAAGACCCTAGTTGCGAGGATCAAAACACTAGCTAGGAGGGTTTGGGGTTCAAACATTTTTTGGGAATGGCACGATCCAACAGTCTAGGCTCCCTTATTAACGAGACTGACACTTGACCAACTACCTTGCAGAGGTGCGGCTGAAGCACTGGAGATGGCCCGACAAGCATGTTGCTTCGCATCATTGCCCCTTGGAATGAACGTTTGAAGATATCCCAGACACGACCTGGACAGGGGGACTGGACAATTGACCTACAAAAACCCTTGGTGAACCGCCCCAAGGTAGGTAAACATGCCATGAAACTCATGGTGTGTTTGTTGGCAAATCTCGAACACCATGCATGTGCTAACGCAAAGTAGGGTCTTGGAAGCTGGCGATGTAGTTGCGGTGACCTGTTCTATACACCAGTTTTACTCGCTCCGCGCTTCCAAAGCAGAGGATGTAACATCCCTTCCTCCGTCTTTGCAAACCAACGAAAGCCATCACTTGGCACGTCGCGGGCATGTCGGCATGTCTCTTCGGCCCCAGCCTTCCACCCTTCGAACAATCCTTCAGCTGGTCTTCTAGTCTAAAATGACCTAAAAACATGGGGTTCTTCTTTCAGAGTCCACCTCCCAGAAAACATCAACCAAAGAGGTCTAAGAGGTCCACCTTAGAAGTTTAGCTAAGCTGGTCTTCAAAGAGTCCTAAACGGAATCCAAACATCCGCGGATCCGCGTAGCTCTCGGGCTTGCTCTGGACCCCCGTCAGGAAGAAGTGCTGGACCTCCAAGGCGTCGAGTGGACAGAGCTGGGCATGGAGGGGCGTCGAGTGTTTCGTTCGTTGTTCTGCGGATGGAATGACACGTGAGAACAAGCAATAGATGGAGAACAGATTGTTGAACAGAAATACTTTGTCCAATGCATTCACAGATAGGAGATGCTCAAGCATTATGGGTAGAGATTTGAGGCAGGATGCAAAAGTGGGACCCGCCCTAAGAATCCGGGCCCGAACCAACACGCAGGGTTTGGTTCGGGTCCGGACCCCTGCGTTTCGGTGGAGGTCGGGTCCGACCCCTGCCATGGAGAGCCCGGACTCGGATTCTTAGGGAGGCTTCCAAAGGGGAGTCTTGTTCGGGCGCGATTGGGGGAGTTGGAGTCCCAACGCGCTTGTGGCGCCATATAGATCCCTACAGAGGTGAAGTGACCTGAACTAGGACCAGTCACTCCATGGGACTTCCATATGCCGAGAAACAGCCAGGGGTGGGATGTTTGAGGGGTTGGGTGGCAGTCCTATTCCAGTCCCATGAGTCGTGTATGATAGATCCATATATGGCCCCTGCCATATATGCCGATCAGTTGGGGTGGTTTGGGGGGTGAATGTAGGCATATATTCCATACATGGAGTGTATGGGTTAGACAAAAACCACGAAGCATCTAATTGGTATTCGCTTTTCGTCCCGTTTCGTGACCGTTTCTTCCCACCACAATGCTGGGACCGGGGCCGATGAGGCCAGGCCGATCCGTGCCTTGCAGGGCCGCTTTCAGTCCTTCCTCCGCGGCGTGCGGCGTTGGCCCTACGCGCAGGCGGCTCGAGCTCGCCACGAGCCCGGTTTGGCGGGGTGGGGATGAGGAGGTCGTAGGTCATTCGATGAGGCTGTGATTGACAGTTTGGCATGCTAGAAGTGATAGTGTGAAGGGGGTTGAAGAAAGAAGCCGGAAGGAATGGTCCATTTTGATGAATCTTGGCTGACCGCTGGCAGGGTGGCGTGCAACAGCCAGCGCATCAGCTGGATGTGCTTCTTGGGATGATGGGTTCCATTGAGCGTTTGGCAAGGGCTGCTTTACCTGAATCCGTCACAGTCGCTGAAGCCGGGCAGCTCGGCGCTGAAGCTCGGGACTGCCTTGCGTGAAGAAAACGGCCATGGATTCCCCACCAGGTAGGTCATGACAATTCAAAGCGGACCATGAGGCCTGTGACAGCTACCATGTTGCAACAAATACATGACCCAGGTTTAGTTTGAACTTGCCAAGCTTGACGCAAGTGAAAAACCGTTGACAAGGACTTTCGGGAAGTTGATTAGCCAAGGCACTGCATATCCATCGCGGCTTATGATCAATATTCAGCTAAATCAACTGATGCAATTCACAAAGCGAGACGTTTCCACTGTATGCCACCTGCATAAACGGTAATCCCGGTAGAAGATGTAATTAGAAGGTATATAGACTTCTTGTTTTTGCATTGCTCCTTGACGGAAGCGGGAAGCGGGTGTGGTTGCAACCTGCTGTGCAAGCACCATCGCGGGTAATTTTTCCCCACTTTTGTCACTCTCGAGCAAGTCTCAAGACTCAAGGAAGCAAATTTGTTTATTTGCAAAAGCTTTAAGAGACTTCAGGATTGCTATGAATGCCGATATGCTAGCACCCTGCAACAGGTCAACTCTTCAGTTCAGGGATTTGGAGGGGCACTCATTCAGGCCAAACAGGATTCCTGGTACAACAGAGCAATACAAGGCAACTGGAGATGCGTAAGTCACCCATAGGCCTATAGGCTATGGCATGCCATGGCGCACCTTACACATGATCACACACAAGATTCATACAAACAATACACCGTATTAAGCATTCTTGGAGATACTTAGGGGAGAAATGATGGCCAGCGTGACCGACAGGGCGGCCTCCAAGCCGCAAAGGCCTTTCCAGGGCCAACGGGTCCAAAGTGGATGCGCCACCAACGGTGGGTCCCAATGAGGGAACGCCACCAGGTTGGCCTGCGCTATGCCGCTATCCTGTGCTTGTAGTATGCATATAGAACAGATTCCTAAATGAATGCCAAAAAAGACCACCACACTGAAGTCTGAGTGAGAGGCTTTCTGATTTGGATGCCACCAACCTCCAGCCTTGCCTTCGAACTCCAAGGGATGCAACCCGTGATGCACGACTGCAGCGCGCTACGCGCAGTCGTGCGGCTTTGGAGTCCTTCCAGAGGGACAGGGCGCCGCTTGGAGGAAGCTCTCGAGCTGTGATGGTTTAGCAATGTCAGATGCTGAGCCACTTGAAGCACCAGATGGTTCGAGATAGAACTACATGTGGGCTGACAATTATGACATATTATGACGTCTTGCAAATGAGAAAGCCATGAACACGCATGAATTGTCCACCACGTTTTCGGTTTACGCGACTCGTTGATTTTTCAGAAAGAGAGAGAGATGGAGAGTTCTAGGGTCCACCGATGCTCCACGCATGGATGCGCACCGGCAGGCGTTCCGACCCCGGAAAAAGACCCGTCGACCATCGTTGACCCGTTGCCTCTTAAAATGCATGGGTCCTCCGATTTGGAGTAAGGCCATCTAAAGTACCTGAGAAGATGGTGGAAGTGCAGTTCCCCTACAAACCCGAGGGGGTTTTCAGGCTTCCACGGTGTTTTTCTCCCCCCCTCCAACCAACATTGTGGACAATCCCCCTGTTTGTAGAGGAAAATTGTCAATCCAGTGGTCAATTCCATTTGCACGATTGTTCCAGGGAGGGTATTCATTTTTCTTAGGATGTGCCCATAGCGTAGCGTTATGTCTATAGCCAGGACTGCTCGGCGGTATCGACACTGGGCCAGCCAGGACTCAGGGATGAAGCAACACCATCTCCAAGAGATCTCGATACCATATATGGCCATTTAATTCCAGACTTGTCCATATACGATTGCTGTCAATTGCTTATTTATGTCATGTGCCATTCCCGACGAGTTGAGTCGAAGCAAGTATCCCAATGGACGTCCGGCTATCGCATAGACCACCTGGATGAGTGCCTGAGACACGGAAACGCACACAGTCCTCAAGGGTTCGAGTCCTCAGACCTGGACGACCAGGACACCTTGCAGCACTTAACAGCTCGTTCACTGGAGCTTTTGGCACCTTGGTGGTTGAGTGGGTCGTGGTTCAGAGGATGTGTCACACGAGCGACCTGGGTGGTACACTGTTTTCCTGCTGGACAACACGGTGTGCGATGTGTGCAATTGTACGCCGAGCTTAGATATTAGGAGGCTATATTGAGTGTCTCTACATTTGGCCTATGCCAGATGTGAACATTTGAGCCAGACATCACATTGTCACCTTGTGAGGGTTCAGAGGCGACCAACCTATGTAACTCTCCAGGTTAGTGGGTGTGTTTTGGTCAGGATGGTGTGTACAGCGTTGAGACGTGCAGAGCACCAAAGGGAACAAGACCATGTATGAACAGTTATCACTGCACCACAACCATAACAGATTGCTGGTATGTTACCGCCTGTTCACATACATGGTATGTGAAGATAAGATAACTGTTCAACTCATTGGCTCATCCAGACTTCATGATGAGCGCCTTGGTGCAGACATCATGACAGGAATATGTTCAGCCAGGCTATTGACCAAACCTCAATCCAAAGTGTTGCAAAGCTTTGTCCCCAGACATTGTTGAAAAAACTGTGTAGAAGAAAACAAACTTACAGTGATTCACTGCGTGTGGAAAAAATCATGCGCAGGACCTGGACAGTTTCCCAACTAATGCTCCACAGCAAGCCCAAAGCCCAGCAAGCCCAAAGCCCGAGCGCCGCCGAGCGCTGCCTTTCTTTAATTGTTGTTTGCTCATGTCTTCTTTTTGAAGATCCCAAAGATGATCCATGGCTTGTGCAACGTGGAGGAGGTGATAGGACAGGTACTATCAGGTACTAGACAGGTGTGGTTTCTGATTTGACCAGTTCTCCATGTGGCTTTCCTCAGCCCCTGACCGGAGACTAACGACCTGAGGAAAGCTTGGATCAACTCGCTCACAGCTTTCCCGCAGAAATTGGATCCATGCCTTTTCAGATGCTGTATCCTGAAAAGCCGCTGGGTCGAATCTTCTCCAATCTTCCCAAGGAAGAATCCATGCGGTCTCATTTTGGCCGCTGAAGAAAGACATTGAGACTCCTGTGAGCCAATATGCTTTTGCCAACGTCCATTTCTGAAGGACAAGCATTTCCTGGACTTCATTCGCTTTAGTCTTCCGAAGTATGTGTTGCAAAAGGAATGACAGGAGCAAGCCTTCGCCGCAGAGACTTTGAGTGTGATTTGAAAATCATTGTTTCGGCTCCTAGGGGTGCCTTTTTAAAAGAAACGATCATGACCTTCTCAGATATGTTCACCTGAGCAGAACCTTTCAAAAATAATATGTTAATTATGTTAATTACGTTGTTTGGGGCCGAACTGTTTCATGTCCATAATTGTTTGAACCTGATTCATTCCCAGGCGCATGTGCTTGATTCCTGATTTGCTGGCTTTCAGAGATCGGTGTGGGGTCGAGTGATTAGAGACTCATTCAGGAAGCTGTGTCGCCCTCAGCCTGCTTGTGCAGGCTTTCCCCACTTTGCCAACCCTCAAGCAGACTACTTCCGCCCGAGAAGCGTTGGTTTCGAAGCCACGTGGATGGCACGCGCCCCTCGAGCCGCAACTTCAGATGTTGTGGAAAACGGGGTGGTGAAGCATCCCCAGCAGTGCATGGCACCAAGAACTCACAGATTAAGTCCAGAACCGTCCAGAACCTTAGAAAAAGTGCGGTTTCGCAGTGATGAGACCATGACGTACCGTGACGTATGGTGGTTTTGGGTCAAAACCTGCCCATTTCACCCTTCTAGGTCGACCTGCCCATGCACAGCCATACTGTAGAGTGGCTTGATGAATCAATCAATTCAGGTGGAACAATGGGTCAATGGTCAGATATTTTGGGCATGAAACGTCGACCATGACAACCGATCTGAATAGTTTGGGTGACAACAGATCATTTCGCAGATTGGTCAAACATCTGATGGATTGGTGGATCGTAACCCAATCCTAAAATAATGTCTCAATCTACCAAGCAGAGTAGAGCTGTTTCTACAGCAAGGTTCTTTACACACAGGACTACGTGCATGAGAACAGAAAGGCTAAAGGACCACTGGCCGGATCTAGGAAGTTTTTGTTGTAAGACCTGTACCTACCCCATGAGTGGATGACGGCAACAACCTGCCAAAGCGTCTGACGGCATGTTGGGGGACCAATCTCTTCGCTCAACTTCGGCGAAGAGTTCGGCGTATGAAGGGCGCAATCTGTGTGGCTTCGCAACCAAATTCCTTTGCTCAAATCGATGAATGTATAAGTATATGTATAGAATGGAAACCATCAGTATACGATGTCATGTGAACAACCTACATGAGCAGCCCCCATCAAAAACCCCTGGATAACCTCGCGACCTATCACTGGAAGGTCCTAGCTGAGGTTTCTGAACCTCTCTCAGTTTGCCGTGCAACACAAGGCTACTACGGCCCCTGGCCCAGCGTGAAGGATTTGCTCTTGCGATGGTCGGAGCAGGGTGGGCAGCTGAGTGGATGGGCGCCCCGGTGCGAGCAGCGGACGGGTGCGAGGAGGTCTTGCTGGAACAGGACATCAATACTGTATAGACTGTAGACTGTAGGTGAACACCAGCCGAGTGTCCCTGTGGGACGGCTGATTGACAGCCAGACTCGGCCAGACTCGCCAGAGAGAGAGAGAGAGAGAGAGAGAGCGAGAGAGAGAGAGAGAGAGAGACTGTAGGTTAACCAAAGCCTGCTTGGCCCTTGGGATATGAGTTGGGAGAAGTGACCGTGACGGATCGGCAGAGAGAGATTTGAGTCCAGCAGTTCGATTCGTTCTACACTCCGACGAACACATCACATGGAAGTGGAAAACCGCCTGTTTGTAGAGGAGAATAGTCATCCAACAGGCCATTTTCCACTTCCATGTTAGTGAGTCAGAGTGTATTATTTGAGTGGTTTGATGCGTCCTGCGGAGCTATCAGCATGAGTCAGGTGCTGAATCTGGGGGCTGGAGACGGCAGCTGCCAAGGAGGAGTCCCTGTACGTACATTTTGGACCCAGTTACTTTTGGCCTCTTTAGTCTTTGGTTTTATTGGGGTTGAGCATGCATGCCCTGACACGTCTTTGAAGCATTGTCAATTCTTTTGGCCGGAAGCCGTAGAACTTGCAACTCTTGAGTCCAATTGAGTTGCGCTGAATCAACGGATCAACTTTGGTGACTTGGTGACTTGAGATCCAGGTCCCCGCGCGGTGTTCGCGAACCGGTCAGGAGACGATTATGACCCGGCCAACTGCTTGGTGCACTCTGGCTGGTCTGGCCTCCAAGTCGAGCAAGATGAGGCGCTAGCAGCGCAGGTCACGGCAGCGGCGACGGGCACGGTGCGGACGCTGCAGATGGAAGTGACCCCAGAGAACGCAGGTGGGATCCGGATGGCATTCGATGGGAGGAAGGGGCGGGATCGGGTCGATGGATGGAAGGACGCTGGGGTGGTTGGAAGGTTTTTCCTCAATGTGCGATCTACAACTCCCTCTCTCTCTCGCACTCTTGCTTTGGCTCTCGATGTGTTGAGAAACCAGGAGCCGCTAGATCAGAGTCCAAACGGTGTGACGCCCCATGGAGGGTGTTTCAGATCAACATCATGAGGTGAACTCAGTTGTGGGTCATCAGACATCTGGCAATGATGGCTGCCTTGCAGGCTGCCTTGTGAGCATGAGACCAGGTCAACCCATGGAGTTTCAGAAAGACATGCCAAACAAGAACCCGTTGAAAGGAACTGAACGTGCTGGATTTGGATGGTCATTCCTAGTGCTGTGCGGTCCACACACGAAGCCGGGAAGCTTGGCGAATCGGGCGCCAATCACGGCCAGGAGCTAGTTGGCATTAGTTGGCCTACTGGCATCTCATGTATCAACAAGAACCGCTTCCGCCGCTTCCGCCTTCCACTCACTCACTCAATTGTTTTGGCCATAATTATATCATATTATCGGTGGCACAACTACCAAAAACTTGTTTTGTGATATGTGTGCGTGTTCGATCTTCGGGCTTTCCAACATGGTAGAGGGATATGGACATGCATTCAACCGCCAGGCGCGGTGGCAGAGGCGGCCGCCGACTTCGGAGGCCGGAATCGGAGCCATGCACAAAGAGGTGCGACCCAAGAACCTATACTTATTATACAGGATTTGATTAGAAACGCTCTCTTTGGCTGTTGGTGGTAGCCCCTCAAAACTAACATGGAACCTGAGAATTGACCAGTGGAAGACAGGTTTCCTTTACAATCCAGTGGTTTTCAGGTTCCATGTTGATCTTCCCGGCTGCAAAAAGGACAACAAAAAGCATTTGGCTGTTAAGGGGAAACCCAACTAGCACCCAGTATAGATCAACATTTTGAGATTTTGTGGGAGCCAGAAGCGCACCTATGTCTTGGCGTGTTTCGCTGGGATTCCGCTGGAATCTCCCATCTGGCCCAGGACGTCCGGATCTTCTGAAATTGGATTTGGATCATGTCTCTTGACTGGATGGAAGGACCCCAGACAATCCATACCTAGACCTTCCGGGTGTCCAATGGAGCTTGGCAAGCTGGTAGCTGGTAGGAGTCTTGATTACACTCCCGGCCGACGATCCCATGGACAATCACGAGCCGTGGTGGGTTTGCACCAGTTTCCGAAGACCAATTCCGAGACGGTTGTGGGGTCCATGGGTAGCGTGGATGGTTTATGGGATGCATGGGGTCAACATATGTAAGATTACCATCGCCGGACCCAGGCTAACTCTGTGAATGCATTGTACGATTCTTCGATGATGGAATGTCGGACAGTCGAGCTGAGATAGGACCGTCGAGCTGAGAAGGAAGTATCCATTACAGCTCAGGAGTTTGCGGGTACTGTACCCCTTGAAACTCACAGCGATCATGCGCAACTCGAGAGCAACAACTCTGTTCGACTGGAAAGTGGCGCATGACATCGCATGACTATATGACCGTCATGATCCCGTTCAGTTTGTGGACACTACCAAATGTCTATGCCTTACATTGAATTCACCAGCATGACTGTGCTCATTTTTTCTTTGGAGAGTCGTTGAATACGAAATCCCATTACATGGTGCAAAAATTCCTTCATCATCCTTAATTTTCGTCGGCTGAATCCAGCATCATCCAACCATCCCCCGCAACATCCTTTCTTCAACGCCAAAAATCCTGCTTTTGCTTAAGGTGAGTTTTCTCCCCAAGATTAAATATGGTTACACTCCGACCTAACATGGAAGTGGAAAACACCTGTTTAGTAAAGGAAAGTAGTCTTCCTTACGGGGCCATGCCATCCACTTCCACCATGTGATGTGTTCGTCAGAGTGTAAATCCTCTGGGGAAGCTTGTTTCCCGGTGCCATGAGCCTCGTCCGAGGCCGATTGCGCGCTCTTGACAGTACTTCTGGAGGCCTTTGAGCCTTTGGTGCTGCACTTGGAGATCAATCCGCTCTTTCCGCCGCCCTTTGCCACTGGGTGTGGACATGTGTGGACGACGTTTTTGGGGAACGGGGCGGGTTTTTCGCGCGTTGGGGTCACGAAGTGGAAATCAATGCATTCGGAGAGTTCTGCGACTGTCAGGTGTTCACCGCCTGACGCTTTGGAAAGGGGCCACCGACATGACACGACTCAGAGGACTGGCTAGATTGACCGAGAAACGGCCAGGGGTGGTGCCAGGGGGGTCGTTGTGGGGCGGCAGTCCTATTCCAGTCCCAGCTTGTCGTGTATGGGACACAGATGTTGCCAGCGAGAAAGCCAGGATTTTTTAAACTGCGTCAGGCAACTTGTGTTTGGGGTGGACATGTCATCCCATGACTTCAAGTGCTCCCATTGCCTTTGAAGTTGTAATTACTGGTAGGTGGCCAAAAGGGATCAAACAGGACTTCAGCTTCTTGCTGCTCCGAGGTCTATCGTGAACACTGGGGAGGAAGGAATTGGAGCTTGCCTTTGGATGCTCGGACGCCAGAAACTGTGTGGCCCAAGGACGCCCAAGGAGGTGATGTTTGAAGGAAGGATCATGGATAGAAACGGTCAAAGGATCTACTCTCCCGGTACGAACCGCTTAGGTTGTCATCCCACCGTCCGCTTCACCCGCTTCACCGACGCACATGCGTGCTTGCCATCCGACCGCCTGGGAACTCCACACATGCCCCTTGTCCGGTTCTACGCGGTACACGTCAAAGGTCTTTATCAGCCTCACGAAAAGCGGGAATGGGTTGAGAAAAGAGATGAAAAGAGTGCTTCGGCTTGGACTTTGCATCCATCGATCTAGATCGACCTAGTAATTATAGGTTTTCACACCGCCAGTAGCAAACAACCAGATACTTGTTCAATCGTGAGTGGCGAGGAAGTACGCTGAGTGGAGGATGTTTGAGGCTAGGCTACGGCAACAGTCTGACAGAGTAGCCTTGTTGGATGACATTGGCCTGGCAGGACATATCACCATCAGCGGCCAGCCTAAATTATACAAGCCACATATCTTCCAGGGGTACGGTGTCAAGCCAACTCCAACTCCACAGTGCAACACATCCCACAGAACCCACCCCGATTTCCTGCCAAAAACTGGGCCACGCTCAATAATCCATACCTGAATATTTACCTACTAGACTGACCCTCAAACGAAGCCATCATCAACCAATCGATTTCGGCATGCATCGCCGAGCCCGTAGCCGCCCATGTTGGCAGAGTTGGTCCGGTTCTTTGGAACACTTGTCAGACCCAAAGAACTCTAGGAGTGGCAGCCAGAGCAGGTAAAACCTCCCAAGAAACCCAGCTTAAACCTCCATCTTCGACCTCCCCAGGAGACCTCCCATCACTTGATCGGCTGTTCCCTCCAAGCGATGATCGACACCACCCGAAAGCGTTGGGGCCTCCGCGCCCTCCCAGAGGCCACCGGGGCCGCAAAGAGAAGAGCCTCGGTCTTTGGAGCCCCGAACTACAGGCCCTACTACGGTCAGGTCCTACAGGTGAACCATCGCTACTAGGGTGGCCCCCCTTCAGGTCAGGCCCTACAGGGATGCCAGGAACCATCGCTACTAGGGTCCAGGCCAGCGCTACTAGGGTGACCCCCCCCTACAGGTCAGGAACCCCTTGCAGGTCAGGAACTGACCTCAGTTGACTGGTCCACAAACACCATTCCGGGTTTTCAGGATGCAGGTCCAAGGTCCGACCGGCTTTTCGACCCACCTTTGGGAGAACCTACACATTTGGGTCATCTCAGACTCCACCTTAGAATATGGCAGAACATGTGGTGTTTCAGGATGGAAATTATGGCCCCACAGGCACTCGTGTGCCGGGGTTCTGTAGGACGTGAAAATCGAATCGGACAGTTGATTCAAGCTTCACAGAACGATGCAACGGAGGGATCACTCGCACAAATGGTGCTTTTGATATGTTTCTTATATGTTCCTTGTTTCCTTCAATGTGTGTTAGTTCCCTCCCGGTCTTGTATTGTACGGTAATTCGATTTGATGCACATAACCCTGGCAGTCAACCACTGGTGCGCCGTCCATGATTTGGTTGGATTGAACTTGAACATGAAGGTATTGGCCTTCAGAGGGTATCGCGTGCCCATTTGGCCTTTTCACATGCAGAGCTTGTGATCATCATCCACTGTGTCAGGTATACCATGATATACCCCACCATACCCAACCTATGCCAAATTTCTGCTTGTTCATCCATCAAACCAGTCAAGTTCGGCAGAAATCCTGCATGATTCAGACCCTGAACATACTGAAGATCCAGGTATAGACCATGATATACCCAACCTATGCCCTATGCCAGGCCTATTGGTTGCATCACGTGGAGTTCGAAAATGCCGTGTTGGTCCATCCCGACGCTGCCCGTCGCTGGGAGTGATTGAATAGACACCCCGTGGCGAGTGGGCGAAGCTGGTGAATCGAGAACTCCATGGTAGGCCGAGGTGGTTTTTTTTGGTTGTGTTTCTTTAACACCCGTTTCTTTTTCTTAGTAGTTCTCCATTTCGGTGGGATGGGATGGTGGTTGGACTATCCGCACGAAATCGGACTTTGGAGACCGCTGGGCGGTTCGGGGAACTCCCAGTCCGAACTCCCAGCTCCTGGGAGTTTGGGGAAGATGGACGGGCTGCGAGCCGTAGAGCGAGCCTCTCGCCCTGCCGTTTTGGGGGCCAATCGCCCTGCCGCCACGAGATGCGCAGCGGTTGGACGCGTGATGACGCGCGGTGAAAGACTCGGCGACCCCAGGTGCCTTGCCCCAGTTTCAGGGCTCCTGGGCGCAGTCTCCGGCCGAGATTTGGGCGTTTTGGTTTGCAGAGAGATGGGCGTTTTCCGTGGGTTTCGGTGGTCATACAGCACCAGTTGAAAAGACGATTGTGGGCACCAGGACCTTCAGTTCGTGACTGAACTTGAGGTCACTTGGACTTGGCCTGCAGAAGGTCAGTCAGAGACTCTAAACAGATATAGATGGCATACCTGTCCGAAAGAAAGTATCCATGGAGCTGCCAAATGGACCACAATAGACCTATAGAAGCTTGGACACCCTTGGCACGGAGGGACTGATTCATGTGTCACTTGTCCTGCCTTACCTTGCCTCGGCGTCGGGCACCGCCAAAACAGCAGCCAGAGCCTCGGAGGATTTGGTGTCCAGATGTTGGAGCAAAAACTGCACGACTCTGGCTGCACCCGGTTGTTCCTCATGCACCCTTTGGTGTTTTTTTTTACTTGGACCCTTAGCGGGGTGACAGGGTGAGACCTGGATCCCAAATGGTGTTGGTCCAGGTCAAGGGGTGTTTGGAGCTGAAGAGCCAGCAGAGCTCAAGAAGTCCCAAATACATGAAGCAACATCGCATGAAATCGTCAGAATAACTAATTACTTCAGAAGATTGACAACAATTTGAAGATCTCTACACTCCTTGAAACAATCGTGGAAGTGGAAAGCACCTGTTTGGCACATGCCATCATATGCCATCCCCTTCCATGATTATTTCACAAAGTGTAGGTTTTCAGATTTTGAGGGATTTATTGGCCTCTTCGAGCATTCGTTTGTTTGTTTTGTGATGTTTTTTCTCATGGCTCGACTCAGAGGGTACACATCAAGGCTGAACCATCATGAACCATCTCGTTTTGGTGGCGCTGACCATGTGCCAAGTTGCTTTGTACACCATATTTGAATATTTGTGTCATGCCCACAGATGAAGTCCAAACAATTTGAAGGCCTGGCTGCCGGCCCTGTTGTGCTTCAAGTCGTTCCTGTTCTTTTCCAGCTTCCGACCCCAGGATCTCTATGTGGCTGGCTACTTTTGCCATCCTTTGCGCGGGATCCTGTCCATGCGCGAAAGCATTGCGGACTACGACTTCCGCTCCTGGATGGATTTGCAGCTGCCAATGGCCCATCGAGGAGCGATTTGGAACCGTGTGCACAACGACCGGGATTGCCGCGAGGGTGGAGACAGATCAGGGCTAAATCGGGCTATAAATGCGCTTGAATATGTTTGAATGCTACGGCTTATTGAGGTGTCTCCCAAAAGATCACAAGGACGTCCTTCTTCGCCAGGACTTGTTTCACCTGCTGGCCCAGAAACTTGGAACTCCACTCAGAGATCCTAAGATCTTGAAGCTGACCCTACACCTCCACATACCTCCTCAGGTTCGGTATGTCTGGACCTGACGTTTTGGCACCCACCCCAGTCCCACCGAAACGGAAAAGAAGGTACGACTGGAGGCCGCTGAAAATCCGCCCAGCTTCGAAAGACTGACTGTTCTGCTTCTGGGCTCGGCATCGATTCTTTGGGCCGCATTTGCCTCTCGGTGTGTGGCAACCCCACGGCTTCTGCATCCACAGCAACGGACCCCAATGGCCCAATGGCCCAAGTACGGTGGATCTCTGGAATATGACCTTCTCCACATTGATGTAGGGTCCATCCGAAGAATTCGGACGTCCTGGATGGTGCCAGTTCGACCATTCTCAGGAAGTACATACTCACCTACAAGAGCATCCTCAGGAGGTAACTGGACCCTATGGGCATTTAGATGCATTTAATTTAGTAACCTGTTTTGCGTCCTCAGCGTGTTTGCTGGTTATAAGCCGCGGCAAAGAGTCGGGGTTCTTGCTCCAGGAGCGAGGATGCAACGTTTTCTGCAGCGCGAGTGGCTGAAGACCCTGCGAAGAGATAAGGCGAGGGCCTGAACACTTGGCAGGTTGCATCCTAAATGGTGGTAAATCAACCATCCATCTATCCGTTCCTACATGGTTCCCTGTTCCTGTCCCTGTCATTGCGTTGGAGTGTTGGAATCAATTGACTGGTGGAACTGCTTGGTTCTTCCCCATCGGTGGAACGGGGAGAAATTGATCCGCAAAAGGATCGGTGATAAGTGTCTCAAGGCGTATTTCATGTTGATCATTGTTCATCAATCTTCGACCAACTGCCTCATGTCCTTCTCCACCTGGTTGTGGGCCTGAAGGCTGAATTGCAAGCACTCGTGCCTAGGCTTGTCCATGTCTAAGCACAAGCTTTCTTTGGTCTTATCAAACTAGTCTGGCTCAAACATTGTTTGAGAATGTTTGAGAACTATTTGGTTCCATCACTGGGACTTTATATTCAGCCAGGTTCCCGCAAGCTGCCGTGGTGGGTTCCACCAAACTCGAGGGTCCTGGGCGCAAAATGTTAAACTCTTCCAGTTTGGGTCTCTCTCATCCAAAGTCGATCGCGACACGTGTAGGCACCGCGTCGATCGGGGTAGATCACGCCAGGCGGAAGATGAAGATCACTTGCCGATGAGAAGGTATCACTTGAGTTGGCCAAAGAAGCAGCGGAAAAAAAAAACAACAGCTGTTACACAAAAGGCGGACGAGAACAGCGTCAGAACTTGACCAGGGAACCTGGAAGGGCGAGCCTGTGGGGAAGGGGGCGGCTTCTCTTTGAAGAAGAGATGCAACTCCGGCCTTCGGCGAAAGAAGAAGATAAATTGTTGAGAAAGAGGGAGGGAGGGAGGGAGGGAGAGGGAGGAAGGGAGGCACGCTCAGTCGCTTTCACTGCACACGACAGCCTCGCTCATTTTCACGGACGATCCAGGTCATAAGCTCTGCTGGCTTGCGAGCCGCACGTAGAGCTAGAATCTTGACTTGCCATAAATTGCCATACTTCTATGATTATATAATTGATTAGATGCCTGTAACTCACATTTCCCAGCTCTCAATTTCGTGCATGTTAATCTCCGACACGTCCCAGCTCCAGCAAGTTGCTCCAGCTCCATCGGACTCAGAACCCCGAAGCCGCATGAATGGTCAACCTCAGATGTCCAGTCGAATTCCACAAAGGATCAATCTAAGGCGCAGACGTGGCATATCCTCTTGCATATCCTTGAACAAAAAACAAGGTATACTCGTAGCTCCAAGCCTCCAAGCCGGCGCCAAAAACGGTTCGTTCCTCCTCGTCGACGTCGCGCCCAGGCTCCTGAACGACACCCGGCTCACCGTCGACCGCTTGGTGACGCGCTCGAGTCCATCCCGACGGCAGGAGCTCCAACGTGCGGGGCTTGGCCGAGGGGTTGGTCTCCAGCCCGGATCCAAACGAGTCGATACAGTACCCAGGGCATACCAGGGGTGGTATGGTGTCGTAGCCCTGAAAAGAGGTTGAGGGTCCGGGTGGTGTCCATGTTCATCTAATTTCATCACCCCAACGCCGCCCTGGAGGAAGGGAAGTCAGTGGCTCCAAAGACTCAAGCCGTAGACGGCTAGGTGGCTAGACCAACCGAAACTATGGTTCCTTTTCTAGTGGCTGAGATCCCCTGGGCAGAGGTGAAGGATTGATTCCAGAAAGGGTGGTGAATGGAGGATCGTGGTGGAGGTGTGATTCATGAAAACAAACTGGCGATGGATATTTCTGCACACTGTCACATCAATGAGGAGAGGCAGAGGAGTTAGCAGTTAGCTGCATGGATTCTGAGGAGTTTCTGTTTTGGCATGTTTTGGCACACTCAAGAGCCTATTTCTTTGCGGCGAACCTGGCCGACCTGCCAAGACGCGCTCGGCGAAGCGCTCACCGCGCTTCAGCGCTCAGCACTCGCCTTCACACCCAAGTTCAGAAGTTCGAGTCGTTTGTCCTAAAGTAGGGGAGACGTTGCTGCAGAACCAACCCTGGCTACACCAATTCCATGAAAAATCCTGGGTGCTTCGACTTTGGGATGCATAGAAGCTCACGAGAAGCGAACTGCAAGTGATGAGGCATGACACGGGGCTGAAGTAGCAATTGAACAAGTGGACACGAAGCTGTGACCAGAGCCCGCCGCCGCAGTTTCGCCTGTCTTTTGAGGTGAGCATGAAGAGCTACGGAGGGACTTAGAGGCGAGCACCAGGCCGGGATGACTGCGGGTCTTTGAAAAGCGAAACCACTGAAAAGAGAAGCTTAGCTTGGCGCCGTAGATATCCTGCTAGCAAGATATATATTGGGACATATAGATCTCGAAGAACATTGAACGGACCCATTGCTTAGAGAGGATTCGATTGTTTGTGGGTTTGTATTCAATCATCTGAGGACCGTAGAGTTTTACTGGTGAAAGACCAACAGCTTTGGTTCTTGACCCTTGTGCCTCCATGACAACTCCCGGGCTTGAACAGCCGATCCATTTGAATTCAGGAGCTTGGAAGATGGCCCACCATGAGGATGTTCCACCATTTTTCGTGGTATTTCATCATATGTCATATTATCATATGTTCATCGTATGTTCACCAACTCCGGGTGTCAAACTCTTTGGAACCGCTGAAGTGCGCACTCCGCGGGACCCCCCAGGTCGCTTGAAGACCGTTTGCGCCTCGTGTGGCCCTCAGCCTGAGAACACCCAAGCTGGCGATGGCTCAAAAAGAGGTGGCCAAAAGAATGGGTGAAGAAAACAGGTCCCCAAGGATGGTAGGTTGACATCCATTAGATGCTGGGCAGTTTTAATGTGTTTTTGTCTTTCATATTTTTTCTTATGCATCTCTTGCAACTGAATCGAGCCTTTTCTTCTCGGGTCCTGGATTTGTTCATGATGATATCCTGGGTAAGTTTTGACCTCACTTTAGGTACTTCAAGCAAGAAAGAGCCCCTATGAGCCTATGACATTTTCCTCTTCTTGGTAGATCAGCGTCCTGGAAGACCAGGAAGCACCTCTGACCGGCCACGGACACGCTGCGCGTTGGTTTTCCACGGAATTTGATCTCGAGGTGCTCGATTGTCAAGGACCTTTGCATCGAGCACTTTGCCCTCTGGCGGCCAACAGCTACCAGCGGGGTAGAACAAGGGGAACCCCCTACGTCGCCGGAACGACTTGGTAGCGTCATGTAGCGTCCACGAGTGGTTGATCTAGAGTAGGCACAATGCCCCACGAGGTGGTTCTAGGGGGTTGTGCCAAACCCTCCTTCATCCATCCCAATGGTTTTGATATGTTTTGATTCCCAGTCAATATATGGATGTGGGCGAACTGATTCACCAGGGGGGTTGTTCCGCAGGCAGGCACTCCTTGTAGCTTCGTGATGCTTCGTGGCTTCTTTCCTTGGCGATCTCTATGCATTTCCATGGGGATGATGGGCCGTGGGTTCTTCTAGTGTTTTTTGTTTTACAGGGCGATGTGCATTTCTTAGGAGATGTCAAGGTTTGTTGTTTGGTGCTTTCCTATCCACCAAATGGTGACCGCAGAAATTGACCAGAGGATCTTCTTTGCTGGCGATTTGCCTTGCAGCACAAAAATAACTCCAAGTGGTTCATTGCCACACCTGGATCTTCCAACCATTAAACGCCAAAGTTACGCCTGTTCATCCATAAAGCCAATAAAGTCAACAATTCTGCGTAGGTGGAAGATCCAGTATACTTCACCCGTCTTCACCCTCACCCGTATTCACGCTTCGCCGGCCTTCACACATGCTCACACTGATTTCTGAGAAAGAAAAGCAACACATGCAGCCGATGTTGTAGGCTCTTTATTCTCACGCAGCCAACTAGTCAAAGGCGCAGACCGCCGGTCGGAGCGCGGAGGCTTGTGCTTAGGATCCGGCCGCGGGTCACCGGTCAGAGGATCAGGCCTGTAGGCTCTTTTAACATCAAACGGGGCTCTGTCCGTTCTTACCTGTAACAGTCAGTAAACAAGAACATCACTATTTTGGAACTGCAACCAGGCCCCATCATCCACTGGGCCCAGGTCGTAGGATAGACCCAACATAAAATGTTAAAAACAAAACACATTGATGAATGTTCCACGCCCTTGACTCATGGGGGGCGGGCCCTTCTCAGGCATCCAGGAGCTGCGGCACTGCGAACTGGCCGTGCTGTGCCGGAGCGGCAGCGAACGAACGGGAGGAGGTGGTGGTTGGAACGGTTGTTGCGAACGGTTGCGCCTGTTTCTCCGAAGAAAAGCCAGGGAGAAAAGAAGCTGACAGCTTGGACAAGCTGTTTCTTTAGTGTTGGTTTGTTGAAAGGGAGTTCTCAAAGAAGTAGGCAGCAGGCACAAGAAGCACCTTTGTAGTTGGGACAGGGGGCAGGTGTTGCTTCTTGGGGTAGTCTCAGAGTCACTGGCATCCCCGGTGTTTAGAGCGGAGAATAGGCTTCTATAGGCTTCCAACTTCCAACTTTTTACGCTCAATTGAGTCCTTTTTTTCGCTCTTCGGATTTTATCAGGTCCGAGAAGAACCCAATCAACAAAACCAGACCCACCCTGCTGTGACTACAGGCAGTTCACAGATGGAACCTTGAGCTTTAGCATGCTTTGGCCTACGTAGCGGAGTGGAGCATGCTTAACATCCTTCGTTTCTTTTTGGTTTTCCTGGGGCATGGGTTTCCCATCGTTGCCCCAATGTCCAAAAGAAGGACGACTTGGAGAGGTGGGCGGCGGGCGCACGACTCCAACACCAACTCACGACTCCGCAAGTCATATAGAGGCGTACTCTCCCGCAAACTAACATGGAACCCGAGAATTGACCGGTGGTTTCGACCAGTTTCCTCTACAACCCGACGTGGTGGTAGAGGTTCCATGTGGTCCTCTGCAGGGGAGTAATTGTAAACAAAGAAACTTGTGGCCAATGTCTCGGGAGTGCTCAGCGGCATTGTATATATATATATAACTATATATATATACCCGAAGGAAGTCCAGTTCGGCACCAGTGACCAGTGAAGCAAAGGAACTTATACATGACATGTCTTCGGATCTAAAGACATATTGTAAAATACCGATCACTTGAGATCCGATGAGGTCACGAATCGTCCCTTCTTCAGGTCACGAATAGATAGAGATCTTCTAGATCGACTCACCTGTTGAGACTTCAAAGAGAGAAGAAAACAAGCCACGATCCTGGTTCTTCCTTGGTACGAGTTGAGACTCCAAGTAGTTGCTGAACGGGCAGCACTGCGCATCGACCGAGGATGTGCCGTCGCTTGGAGACCTTGGCAGAAGAGGAGGCCAATTGGTCCATGGAGCCTCCTGGTGGCACATCTTGCTGTTCCTTTTTGCTGGGTCTTGCTGTTTGTTTGTTTGGTTTTTGGTTGGTTGGTTGGTTCGTTGGTTAGTTGGTTGGTAGTTATTACTTGGTTGGTTGGTGCTTTGGTTGGTTGCTTGCTTGCTTGCTTGCTTGGCTGGTTTGTTGGTTAGTTAGTTGGTTGGTTAATAGGTTGGTGCTTTTCCTGGTTGTTTGGTGTTGTTTTGCTTGTTTGGTAGGTAGGTTGGTTGTTTCTTGCTCCTTGACGCATGACTGAAAACGAACCGCCATGAGATAAAAATATCATATGACATCCTATTGCCTACCAATGCTCAGACTCCTGCCACGCCCATATCAGGAAGCACGAAAACCAGGGAAGAGGTAGGATGAGGGAAGGGGTAGGATTTTCATCAAGAACTATATGGCATAGTTTCTGGTTTGTTTCAGGGATTGACCCAAGGTTTCGCGATGTTTTGTGCATGCCGGAAAGGCTGGACCCTTGAAACAGGGGCCGCGAGCCAGAAGTCATGGAAAACCTCTCTCTGGTGACAGGGCAATAGGGATATGACAATATATATATATACCTTTGATCGCTACGAGGAACAAGAAGCTACTAGCAACAAAGGGCATCGCTACTAGGAGCAAGGACGCTACTGGTAGCTCCTGGCCTTACTACGAGCGAGAAGCTACTAGGAGCAAAGGGCATCGACCCGTGTTTGGAGGTACAAGTCGGCCTTAATGTCCGAAGGGCGAGACATGAGGCGCGCGTTTGCGTATGGGTCCGATTTCATGACTGCTTGGTCAAGAGATTGATTCGAGGGTGTCGTTGGGTAGTATGCGTAGTGTACTTCACAATGTTGGGTGCTGCTCACCTACCCCGGAAAAGGGGATAACCTGTACATCCTGTTTTTTGGATTTGCTTTCTCCAGTAAACAAGAGCAGGTGGAAAAAGGTTAATTAAGCTCTTATGTTCCAAGGAAACTGAAGGAGTCAGCTCATCTCATCCAGCTGAATCCATATCAAAGGCCATCAAAGGGCTGTAAACCAGATCTGATTTTTTGTGCTGCCAAAATCATCAAAACATAGCAAGCCTTTGAGTCTCAAACCCGCTGGGTGAGGATGGATCATGGATGGATCATCGTATTTGATGACAATGGGTGAGCGGGTGGTGAAAGGGGTGGTTAAATGGATCATGGATGCTTAAATGAATCGTGGTTCGTGTGGGTGATCGTGACCTTTAAGCAATCTTGTTTTGACCATCTGCTGGTCGATTCAGCACTTGAACTGGACGCTGCAAGCTGGTCAATGGTCCATTTGCACGTATATATACAATGTACATCTATGTACTCGTAGTGGTCGATTTATGTGTATCTAGATGATGTAACACAAATATAGTTATAGTAATACATACTATACTATAGATATACTTAGTTTACTCTCGTTTTTGACTGCAATCTATGTTATTGATTTATTTCTTGAGGACGTCTAGAACTTGAACTTTGGCTCTCGGCTGCGCTTGTGCGATTCGCGGCGCGCTTTCTTCGCCAGGAAGGTGAAGCTCAAGAGTGAGACGATCGTTCTGAGGAACCGCCTCCACAAGCTGTGCCGCTTCGGCAAGAATCCGTATTCCAACCGGGGCGAGCTCTCACCATGGCCCCGATGGTAGGGAGAACTCAACCATTCAGTTTGTTCGGGATTACCAGGTGAACTGGCCGGCTGCTTAGGTGAACATGTATTATTTTCTGTGGGAGGCGGCAAACGGTAGGGGGCATTGATCGCCAAGTTCGGGCTTTTGATGTCTCAATTGGTTCAGCTCACCGGTGCGCTTTGGAGTCAACCCCATGTGGCAGACGCTACGGGGGGTGCTGTGCTTTGTTCCTCCGTATGGAGGCGATTCCGGCAGATCGCTGGTCCCATCTACGGAGTGGATGGCATGGCCCGGCTCATGGCCCCCAGAAGACCGCTCTTCCCTCAACGTCCAGGGTGCCATACACCTTGTGATTTGTGGGACACGAGGAGCTCCTTGGAGCTGGGCAGCTCCTTGGAGCTGGGAAGAAACCGGGACGTACAAAGCCCAAGGATCCGGGGCTGGAAGAGTTGTCAGACAAATGGATGGGTTTGTGGTGGTTCTTGGGTATGTTAAGGGGTCAGTGCGTGAATCATGATATATTCCAGTCCCATGGATGGTCGCAAGAACCTGACTACAATAGACTAGCCTAGACTCCCGGGACTGCGAGAATGGGATTTCGATGTTGGACTACATCAAAAAGAATCGTCCAGTTGTAGGTGCCACTGTCCAGAGAGAGCCAGGTCACAGCAACCAAAGCGCGGCCACCCTGGTCTTGCTTAAGGTGATGTTTTATTTTCCCTAAGGTTCCCCTTCTGGTGGATATGATATTTTTTCACTTTTTACAGGTTCCTGAAGCAAATCCAAGGTTAGGTCACACCAACCAAATGCGGCCACATCTCCAAGGTTTTAAGGTTTTAACTCGACTGGTGGCCGGAGTCTCAAAGAGGAGAGACATGGGAGCGATGATGGAGCGATGTGACGTCATGCAGATCGAAGATGAGCTCATGTCCCAAATCTACACTCCCTGGCCCTGGAACTCACATGTACAGTGGCTTAAGAGTAGATGGCACAATCCCCAAAAGGTTGTTTATATGGACCCCTACATAAACGACATCTTGGGGTGCAGGTGCCATCTACTCAACTCTCAATGTAAGTGGATTGCATGGCCCCGAAAGGAGGACCATGTTCCTCTATGGCAGGGGATCCCTTCCACTTCCATGTTACTTCCAGGGCATGTTCGCCGCGCCAGATGGCTCAGAATGCGGTCAAAAGAGGTAGTTCCAGCGTAAATCATCCCAACAGTGTTTTTTGCTTGGGTGTTCAGTGGTTCCTTCTACGTTTAAGTCCGGGTGGTTCTGGGGAAAGAAACACGACGGCAGCGTGAGACACTAAGGTCTCCACCTTCAAATGCGACCTGCTTCAGCGCTTTAGCTACACTCCATGGAAATCACCATGGACGTTGAAACCATTTATTTTGGGTTTGTTATAGCCGTTATAGCATATTATAGCAAGTATAAGTAGTCTTGGACGATCAACCTAGCTTGGCCCTCGGATATCTCCGGATCTCTCCTCCTGAGTTGAACCATGGCGGTCCGCGGTCCGATTTCAGGGAGGTGTTTCAATCTTTCCTCCGGCTTTTGAACAAAGAAAATACCTGGGGATCGTCGAAGCGAGTTTCGCGAAAAAGACACGAGAGGTTTGAGTCAAGCGTGGCGTGGAAAGCACCGAGAAGTGTAGGACATGGCCTGGGGAGCCTTGCATGCGCGGGAGATCTTCACAGTGACCAGTGCTCGTCAGGGGCTTGGTTGGCCTGGTTCGAGATGTTGCATGTGGCCAGATACCTACCCCCCAGACAACTGGGCCTTGAACAATTTCTTAGCGCCACTTGAACTCTTTGCTGAGAACATGGCACAGTTTTGGCACAATATGGAATACAGAGCGGCTTTTGTTGCAACGCTCAAATTGGAACCCTTTCAAAAAGGCACCGAGTCACCCTGCGACGACTTGCCATGCACCTTCTGTGCCCTTCCGCCTTCATCCAGATGTGAGCCGCTCTTTCGCCATCCGAGGGAAAGAGGTGGAATGCCTTCGTCAGAAGGTGGCCGCTGCCACCTTGGCGATGCACCGCGACACTCACCCCAAGCTGGCCGGGATCTCAGGGAGAAAGGGTGCGAAAAGGCGGGTTTCGCAGAGGAGCCGAGTGAGGCAAACCCAACAAAGGTCGAACAAGTGAATCCCCTCTCCACATGTGTTGGAGACCGTTTGGATCTACTTGGGGGGACCTTCATGCCGGCTTAAGACTTAAAGGCTCAAGAAGTTAAAAGGAAGCTTCATGAAGTTGTACCAAGAAATTGGTCCCTCTGGTCAGGCGAGATACCTGATTCAATCGCCCATCCAGCACGCCGTGTGTAGATGTGGAGATCAAGTATCTACATATTGTGTTGTTCTCATGTGCTGTCTAAATGATTCCTTAACCACACCGGGACTTCTACCAGGAGGCCGAGATTCCAGGCATCACTCTTCACTAAATGTCCGCCCCACACAAAGCACCCATCGGGCGCCCTGGGACTCGAGCTCGGCCGAGGATGCCATCAACAGCGAGCGTCACGCCTCTCAGCTGCACAGGTTGAACGCCACCATCGCCTCCCACCGTCCAACAGGGGCTGTGGTCGGACCCAAAGAAGTGGTTTCTGGACACCTGTTGCCACCAGGAAGCAGTTCTTGGAGTTCATCTAGTTGAATTTTGGTCGTGCCAGTGACGTTACCCGAAGAATCCATCTATCCATCGCGATCGATTGATCGATCTATCAATTTGTTATAATTTGTTATCATATATATTTATTATGTATATGTGTTTAATCTATCTTTGGAATATTTGCCTGTACATTCGGGTGGTTTCAAGATGTTTCAGGGTCGGATAGGTAAATATTCCATAGATGGACTGTTGGGGCTAGGGTGGAACCACTTTTTGCGTCCGAGTCGTTTGTTGACTCGTTCTACCAAGGTGCTTCCTAAGTACTTCGTGTAGCCATCCTGAAGTCAGTGATAGGGTGCTCGGTGCTTCCTGAACATGGGTGAATAGGTGCTTCGCTTCCAGAGGGTGCTCTTTGAGTCCCGAACCTGCCCACGGTGATGCAGCCGGCCATGCCGCCGGAATCAGCGAATGGCCCGTGCATCACCACATGCGATACAGTGCATCACTGAATCAGCAAAAGAAGCTTTCAGAATTTGGGAGACCTCCCAGGCGTTGGGAGACCTCCCAGGCGTTGGGAGACCTCCCAGGCATTCCAAGTTGGGAGATCCCAGGCGTTGGGAGACCTCCCAGGCACTCCAAGTTGGCAGACCTCCCAGGCATTCCAAGTTGGGAGACCTCCCAGGCATTCCAAGTTGGGAGA
>CAXAMN010024806.1:1105986-1132394 GCA_963970005.1 Durusdinium trenchii
AGTTGGGAGACCTCCCAGGCATTCCAAGTTGGGAGACCTCCCAGGCATTCCAAGTTGGGAGACCTCCCAGGCGTTCCAAGTTGGGAGACCTCCCAGGCATTCCAAGTTGGGAGACCTCCCAGGCGTTCCAAGTTGGGAGACCTCCCAGGCATTCCAAGTTGGGAGACCTCCCAGGCATTCCAAGTTGGGAGACCTCCCAGGCGTTCGAAGTTGGGAGACCTCCCAGGCGTTCCAAGTTGGGAGACCTCCCACCCGTTCCAAGTTGGGAGGCCTCCCAGGCGTTCCAAGTTGGGAGACCTCCCAGGCGTTCCAAGTTGGGAGACCTCCCAGGCGTTCCAAGTTGGCAGACCTCCCAGGCATTCCAAGTTGGGAGACCTTCCAGGCGTTCCAAGTTGGGAGACCTTCCAGGCATTCCAAGTTGGGAGACCTCCCAGGCATTCCTAGCCCCCTGGGTTTCAAAAATCATCTACCTGGCCAGATCGGGGCGAGTTCGGAGCGTGTCCAGTGGAACGGAACGAAGTTTTTGTTGCTCGAAGTCACTCCAAGTCGGCTTTGGGGATGCGATTCCGGGTCAAAGGCAGCTCTGCGGTGCCTTCCCTGTTTGGGAGGGTCATACACGTCAAGCACCACCAGCTTGAGCCACGGGTTTCATGCCAGTTCTTCGGAAACTGAGGCCATCCTCAAGACGGTGAAAGAACAGGCATCCGTCCGTCCGAATCCCTTGGCGCATATGTGGGTTCGTCATTTGGTGGCAGTGCAGGAAGCTGTGGCAGCTTGTGATAGCCAGGTAGACAGAAGACAACAAACATATTCAACCCTCCCACCATCTTCCACCAATGCCATTTTTCTTGGTGTTTGTTGCATGTCTTTGGTTTCAAGCTTGTTTCATAGGATCTCCCCAAATCTCAGGTTCACCATTCCTGCATGTTGGGGATGCCGGGTGCGACTGCTCGGACACCGGAGGTCCAAGAGGCTCAACGGATCTTGGAGGAGTTCGCCACCTGGGCCAGTCGGGTGGAATCCTCTTTGGTCCTTTTCGTCCGAGACCCGAGCCATCGCGAGGGAGGAGTCAGCGCGAGGGAGGAGTCAGCGCGAGGGAGGAGAGCGCGACCTTCAGCTAAGCAGTTTGGATAAGGAGGTTTTGGATTTTCGGATGTTTGCCAGTGTGAAGCACTGTGAAGAACGGAATTGGAGTTAAAATGTCGAGCGGGATGAATTCAGTTTGGCTACAGCGGCACGCAGTTGTAGCTCTAGGATGTTCTAGGTATATATCCGTGCAGCTGGTGGCAGCTGTTGGTGTTTTTGCCTGGTGCACTCAAGGCCACATCGAAGCCCTGTTGGTGTCGGAAGCTCAGACTGCTTCTTCGTTCATATGAGTCACGCTGTGAGTCACGCTGTAGGGCCACGGCGGCCACGGGCCACAAACGACCACATTGATCACAGAAATGTGGATTCTTTCCAAGCTGTTGCCACAAGGCCAGGTTAAATATAGGAAAGGAGAGAGACTATGATAGACTTATGTTTATATATTTAGTATGTGCATGTATGGTGTATTGGAATGTGACTAGTGTGTATGTGGAATTATTCTGAATTACACATATATGTGCGAACATTCGAATTCGCCTCCAAAGACTCTTGTTTCCAATACAACGTCATGCTTGGACCATCTTGGACACTTTTCATCGAACTTCACACACTGCCCGTGACCAACTGTGAGCCTGCTGTGACCAACGGGGAGGCTACCTCAAATATGGGATGCCTGACTCTGAGACTCCAAAGACTCTTGTTTCCAATGCAGCCTGTGACCAACTGGGATGCCTGCTCTGACCAACGGGAAACTTTTGGGATGCCTGACTCTGAGAGTGATTTGACCTTCCAAGTGACGTTGCGCATCCAGGTGCTCTGGCCGCAGCCGAACCCAGTGCGTTGATTGAAGAGGCCACCAGGCGTGGGCCGGCTCTGGGCGCGCGGGTCGGGCGTGGGGGCGTGGAGTGGGCAGGATCCATGGGGGTTGATCTTTTCCGGTCTGCGTCGTGACATCGCGGGTTGAAAAGGGAGGGTGCTTCTTGGAATGATTGGAGAGTATGTTGTTGGGTTTTCCTGTCGTTGCACTTGTGTGTTCCAGGTCTTCATTGAGAGCATCGCTTGGCACACAAGAGCGTCACAGTCACAGTGTCACAGTGCCAAAGAGTCCATGAAGCATCATGAAACTGTTGTTCAAAGAGCGCCCCCCCCTCTTTGTTTTCTAAGACTTTGGAATGCCAAAACCTTATCGCTTCTGGGGTTGGTTTATCTTTGGCTTGGTGAGTTGACCCCAAAGCCTGTGCAGCAGGATTTTCTTGTGACCGGGATGTGCTGGAACAGGAGTCCACAGCAGGAAATGCCTGGAGTCCCCATGCGGGCCAGCATGGCCGGCATGCCACCCCTGTAAGATGTGTGGAGCTGTTGTGAGACCACCTGTGAGCTATAAGGACATCAATCATCAATCATGGAAGCCCGCAGTTTTGAGCGTTTGAGAGGAGTATTGCACTTCCATTTTTGTTGATGTGATGTGGGTGATTCAGTGACTTCACCTGTCTCATGCCTTGATCCATTAGGTTGAGGCAGGTCTTCAACAAAATCATCCAAGCCACCAAGAAGAAGGCGTGATTCCGCCGCGCTGACATCCAGCTGCTTAAGTCCCGGCCCGTCGCGTTTACTTTGCATGTCCGGGCTGGCAGCTTGTCATTCGGGCCAGTTTCTGTGGATGCCCTGACCACCCGAGGTGCATTGACCATCCATTTTAGAACCCTGTAGACACAGTTATCTGGAGATATTTGGGGCCTCTTTGTACCTCAGAAAATGGATGAACATGGGTACAAGTACTACATACTTACATATATTTACTACATCTTACTACTGCTGCCACTGCTACTGCTACTGCTACTACTGTTTTTTGGTCACGAACCATTCGGGCCCGGTACCTTCCGATCTCGTCTCGGGTCGCTCCATCGGTCGAACAGCCCCCTGGGTCGACACGCCACCAGAGCCACCTTCGCTTGGGACGCGGTATGGGTCTTCACAAGACCCGGAGCGGGTGGTCACCGTTCACTCCGGGTGTTGGCTGGTTTGCTGCTTTTGATGTTCTCCCCCCCAAAAATCTAACTTTGTTCCAGGTTCCTTCGCTTCGGTTCCTTGAGCCAATCCCAGTCACCAAGTGGAGAGCGGTCCGGGCCCTTGGCTGGTCGGAACGTCGGTCCGTGCCCGGACTCGGGGCACGGTTGTGCACCGCACGGGCAGGTGCCAGTGCCTTCCAAAGAGGTTGGGAGTCGATCCGGTGGATCAACGCTGGCAACATGTTCATGTCAATGCGGAAAACAGCGGCAGGTCTTGTGACCAACAGGTGGTGACCCACTCCTCCAGCGATCAGAACACACCGATCAGCGCGTTGTTGGTTCCGAGATGTTCCGAGCAATGCCAGAAACTGCCCATAAACATTGTCGTTCTTGATCTGTGGGACAATCCAAGTGGCCCAATCTTGTCCAGGCCGGCCCAAAACGCCGGCCCAAGAGCGCGTCGCAGGCGCGAGCTTCGCAGTCCATGCGATCGATCTGGAAGCTTTGTTTGAAGGTCAAGAGTGTGGCGTTTGTGGGTCCAAGGTTATGTAACCTTGAGCTTCGCCTGTATGTTTAACCTTGTCCTTTGCCTGATGACTATAAAATCTATAAAGCTTTAAGGACCATATAGTGGACCATAGGGAACCATATAGAAATAGCCAGTACCATCCAGTAACCAAATGATTAGAAAGATTAGGACAAAGATACGCTTTGCATCTCTTTGCAGTGATCTAGGAAGATTGCATGTCTCCTGCCAGCCCTGCTGAAAGGCCACTCCACTTCTTCAGTAAATGCACAATGCTTGGAAATGCATGGGTTCCGTGTGTATTGTACTCTGGCCAGGGTTCCAACCTCTTCCCATCAAATGGCTGTTGCTTGGAGATGCTTGGAGTATGTCGCCTGTCGCCGGTCAGGCGACCAACTCTGGAAGCAAGGAGGAGGAGGAGGAGGGGGGCGGGAAGGAGTGCCCAGTCATGTTAAAACAAGATTTGACATGCAAACAACAAAGCAAGTAAATAAGTAACTATATCTATACTGTGTACATATATACACATGTTTGTATATATCAGCAGTCAGGAATCTGATATCGTCGAGTCCAATCTTGAGTTGGCAAAGACTTGCGTTTGCAATTCAGCGAGAGCTTGGCTTAAGATGTTGACTTTGTCACTTGTCACGTTCGCTTGATCCTCGATCAGATTAATGCGCAAAAGAGCCAACACATGTGCTTTACTAGTCAGGAAGCAACTTTGAAGCGATGCAAATGCACATCGAATATAGTGCTAGCTGATAGATGCTAGTTGGTAGATTGTATCCAGCACACGGCAGAGGGTTGCCAATTTACATTGGCCCCGTAGACTGGTCACTCTATTCTTTGATGCTGGGGCCACAGCTGCCTCACGAAATGTGTTTGGAATGTCTGTAGGGGGGTGGTACCTTCTCAGGAGGTATTGGGAACCCTAGGATGAGGGGAACATGCATAGACCTAGCACTGACCAGAAATCCGAGTTGAGAAGTTGGAGGGTGCCATTCCGCATTTAGGCGTTCGTATCATTAGAATAGTCATTTGAATACTGGATTACACATTAAGTGGCGTCCAACCTCGGGGATGCAAGGGGGGCGCCAGGGCCGCAGGGGCTCCTTTTGACCGGAGCTATTTGAGTCGCTGGAGGCGATGGGACAGAAATATGGACCAGCTGGGATTTGACCGACCTTTTTTGCATCCTGGATAGCTTCAGAAAGCAGAATTCTTTACAGCAAGAAACTGTCGATGTCATACTTTTATGTGGCATTAGTTTAATGATCTCATGTTGTACAAATCTTAAGATACCTGCCATTCATCTCTATTTGGCCGCAGGTCTTTGGCTAGCGCCAGTGGCCCCGGATCCCGCCGAACACCGCGCGGGGTTTGTGGTCCTTCAGTGCTTCTGCAGTGCGCGCTGATCAAAGATATGCGCGCGATTGAAATTCATAAACCACATGTTCATCCGGTGTTCGCCAGATGTTCCAACAGGTTTTCAGGCGGAATTTGTTCGAAAGGCATAGTTTGGCGCATTAGCATTACTCGAAAAGACATCCACCGAAGAGTTTGGAGAACTGATTGCACATCGCAAGTCCCCTAAGTCACCCCCCCCGGGGGGTACACACCTTTGGAAGGGAAGACTGCTTTGCAGAACGTGCAGTTTTTTCAGGTCCCAGAGGCACGGACTCCAGGTCAGTAACCTTCAGGGCGCTGTGGGGAGCGGAGAGAGAGAGAGAGACTGGTTTTGGCATGTTTTTTTTTGTGGAGATGGTGCAGCAGCTGGTGTTGGAAAACACACTTCCGATACGCATCTATACCCCCTGTAACTGTAATTCACATCCCAGACACTCCATGTATGGAATATTTAACATTGACCCCTGGCCTGATCGGCTGTCTAAAAAGTCGTCCCATGGAGTGTCCGGAGAACATTTGTTACTAGTAGCGATGGCCTCCATCCTAGTAGCGTCCTGCAGATACACCCGAAGAGTACGCACTTTGAGTGCGATCGTCCTCCAACCTCTCCAGTTCCACAGCGCATCGCGGTGCTGGTTGGCTCTGAGCGGCCGTTTGTTCGGCGCAGCTCTGCACGCTTCCCGCGGCATCCAGCGCCGAGCCCTCTCTATGCCACTCCGCTCGAAGAGGTGAAAGTTCCCAGGGAGCCGGTTGGAAGCCGCATGTGGTTGGGATCGACTGGAAGGGAGGGTGGTGTTTCAGGGTTTGGGACTTGGAGTTAGGCTCGAAGAAGATCTTAATCAGTAACACCAAGCATATACGGTGTATTATATAATTCATATTAATTCCTCATTACAAATACGACTTTGGCCATCCAATGACGAGGCTGCCACGAGCGGCACTGATTCCAGACCAGCCAACGGTCTCCGTTTCGTGTTGGACGGTTTCCTGGACGGAGAGGCCAAACCGTTTCGTTGGCGCTGAGGTTCAGGTCCTTCCCCTCCAGGTGGCACAAGCCTTCTGGCGCGCATTGCATGTCGCCATGGCGGGGTTCGCTTTGATGACCGCGATCTCATGGTGGCTTGGGAGAAGACGTGACCGCGATCTGACCAAGGCTGTTCCCATGACCTAGGGGGGGTCAGAGACTATCTTGGGGGAGTCAGAGTCACTTGGAGGCCTTTGGCTCCTTTTGAGCCAGGTGTGGACTCTGAAAACCCAACATTTCTTCGGCAGTGTTACACTTGATGATACTTGTTGATACTTGAATCATCAGCTTTGACAAATTGATTCACGTTCAATTCAAAACTCATCAACGAAATCACGATATGTTTTTCCCTGGGCCTGGTGGTTTGAATCAATTTCTGAGTAACCACAACCTATGGGGAACCAGAGGAAAACCCAAAAGCTCGCTGCTAGCGATTTGAGGATTCGGCGACCGCATGCGACCGGGCGCTTTGGGTCCTGAACTTGAGGCTGGCTTTCCGCCTTTCGGGAGCACATGCCACTTGGGCACGAACGACGCGACGTGAAAAGGACGCGAGGACATGCGAGGACTGGAGGAGCGAACCTTCTGATTCCCTAGGTATCCAGTCGTACCTTCTCCGATACGGTGGGGGTGGGGTGGGTTTGGAGGGTCCAAACACCTTCTGAGAAGGTACTTGGATCCCTAGGGAGTTGTGTGAAGTGAAGTCCATCCAAAAGATGTGTCACAACTTCTGGAAAGGGTCGATTGATGGTCGTGTTGGCGTTCTCCTCTCGGAGAGGGCGTTTCAGGGGAGAGATGGAGAGAGAGAGAGAGAGAGAACAAAAAATCAGATTCTTGGACAACTGCATGGAAACAAAACGAGACAATCATTGGCCTGATGACCTGAATAATCACTCAGGAATGATGTCCGAATTATGGGGACCCATTTTTGACCTATGCTTAGTTTCGGAATAAGGGAATGGATGGGACTGGATCCAAGGAATCTCTATTGGGAGCTTTTATTCCCTATGCCTACGCATCGCACCAGTGCCAAAACGTGTCATTGAAGTCACGCTGCGTTTGTTCCGCACAGGTCATGCGGAAAGAGCAGCCTGCTGCGAGGCGCAGCTCTCTTCGTCTCACCGATCTGTTTCGCGCGGCGTGCCACGCCGTGAGGTGCAGAAACGTTTACTGTACTCGGTTTTCGTTGGAAAAGAGATCCATTTCGGGCCAAAACTCCTTGATTTGTGCATTAAATGTGGTCGCATATTGCAGGTGCTTCACTGCAGCACAGTTGCTTGTCTTAGCGTTGCTGGATTTTGGGTTCAGAGGTGTGTCAAGTCCAAGTGATGTGGAAGCATCAAGGCTCGTAATGCGGAGCTCCTCCCCGACCTCGAGCTCTTTCGACCGGAACAAGAAAGCCATATACCCAAACGCTCCATGGGACTGCCATATATGCCGATCAGTTGGGGTGGTTTGGGGGGTCGTTGTGGGGCGGCAGTCCTATTCCAGTATATATATATACAAAAAGCACGAAGCATCTAATTGGTGGTCGTTTTTTCGTCCCTTTCTTCCCACCATGCGGCAGTCGGCCTTCCAGATTCGGCCTTCCAGAGTCGGTCCAGGCATCACGTGGAAGAGGTGGAAGATCAGGGCTTGGAGTTCTCGATGGGCCGCTCGTCGACGAACGCGAACAGGGGACATGGACGATGGATTTCCCTCCATCTCATTGGAGGGCCTGTGGTTTTGTGCATCCAAAGTGCCAAGGAGGCAGACTTCTAAATTGACCCTTTCAAAGGCGTTTTCTGCTTCAGGTGTTGTGATGAATCAGGAGCCTTTTCCCACACCCTTGTGTTTGCTCCTTGCTTCTTGGGTTGATGGCTGCACCTCGCACCGGCGCGATCGTTTTTCGAGGTCCTTTGGGATGCGGTTACGTCCCGGTGCCTCACAGGAAGGAAGCCGCACACTTTTCAGGCACCGGGACTTGCACAGAGATGCATCATCCATCCCCGCTATCCCATCATCCGGGCCGGACCAGATGCGCAGATTTGAGACACGACTCCATGGACATGCCATGTTTAGACTGACATGGGACTGGCATGTTTAGACGGCCTACATCGACTTTTGAAGCCCCTGGCCGTTTCTCGGCCAATCCTGCCAGTTGAAAGGGTCCAATTTGGGGTACCGCAGGAGAATGTGGGCCATACGCTGTCATGGCTGAGCTGTAGCGGTAAGGGTTGAAGATTCTGCTTACCGAAGCCACATGAAGCCCCATGCCAGCCTTCGGTACCATGAATGGGAATTGGATTTTGAAATGAGCAGAGTGTTTTTTGAGATGAACGTTTCAACTGAACCCTTCTCAATTTTTCGGAGTGTAATCTCAAAAGTTTCTCGAAGCAGTTGGCTGAGCAGGCACGTTGCTTACTCTCCTCTTCGACTGGATACCGAAGCCTTGCGCTACTCCTTTGCTGCTGCGTTGGCGATTGCCTCAGCATCTAATATCTGACGGCTTTGTGTTAGTCGGGCCCCACCTTGAACCATATATATATATATACAATACCCTCGGATTCCAACCACCATGGATTTAGTTTTTTGTTTATATAATTGGTTTTTGAAGGCTATAGGCTCAGGGCTAAATAGGTTTTGTTTTCGTTGCAGGAGCGAGTCTCAAGGCTGTGCACCAAATTTTGTTGTTCCGCATATGCTCGAACAAATCCGGTGGAAAAAAAAAGAGCACACCAGTTACCGCAGGAGTAACAAAACATTGTAAAACCAACAACGCTGCATGTGGCTGCAAGCAAGATGTGTTCACTTCAGAAAAGTGCACAATCCACCCAATTTATCATCGTTTATCCTAGTGCCCTAATGGCAAACGTTGAGTCCTCACTGCATGTAGAAAGTTGCTTGCTTTCTACATGCGGGACTGGCATGGACCAGTTCTTCAGTCGAACAAGCTTCTTCAGTCCAAGAAGCCGAAGATCCAGGATCAGACCGTAACCGCGGCATACCATCAAAGCTTTGGGCAAACCATTGCAAACCTTCTTTTGCCTGCACAACCCATTGAAGCATACAAATGGAGCATCCAGTTGTTTTGGTTGGCTGGTCTTGCGGATGAACAGACACAAGTTCCGGGTGGTTGGAAGTTCCAGGTCTAAACCCATCGAAGCATGTAGAAGCCAGACTCCAAACACAGAAACCAACACCTCAATTTCACGCAGTTCTGAGTGAACTTGTCCGGGCATTTCCATCTCTTCATCCAGCGCTGTCTCCACTGGGCATCCATCTCCGAGGTACGGATCATACTTCCAGCACATCATCACTGCGGCGGTCGGGTCAACTCAGCTGGTGCCAGCGCAGATGTGAGTTCCATGTGTCGATGTTCAGTATGTCGATGTGTCGAGGGAGTTGTTGATTGTTTTGCAGGTCATGTGATTATATAAGACCCAAGAAGTTGAAGAGAATCAGATCCTGAACCACAATCCTCATAGCTAATGGATGCTAATGGTGAAGCATACAGATAGAATAGATTTAATACAGTTGGAAGCATGATTCTCCATCACTTCCAGCTTTCATCCCCACATCTCCCTGCTATCTGGGGTTTGCTCCGTCTACTAAACTAAACTGCCGAGGTCAGTCCGCCTCCGGAGCGGAGCTCCGTGCCCCACCTGAGCTGCCGGCACCGGCATTTCCAGCTTTGCCGCTGAGCCACCACCACCGTCCCGCGCGCGAGCGAGAGCGTGATGGGAGGGATAGGGATGGGGGTGTGAGGGCCACTGATCCAATGGCTTGTGCGGCGCAACTCGGGTGGCGACGGGTCGTGTTTGCGGAGAGCAAAGACCTCGCGTGAACAAGACTTTAAGGGCACGATGCCAACAAAGCAGAAGCTTTATCACAATAATATTGGATCCGTTATGATCCATTACATCATTTCTGAAGATGCTTCTACGGCAGCACGCCGATCTTCTCGATCAATCCGGACTGCCACACCCGCCACACCGAGGCTATGCGAAGGCACACCCACGCGCGCGCCGGCGGTTTGTTCTCGGATTTCAGGTGATCAAGGACGGTCGCGTAGTTGGAGTGACCATGCCGACTCCCGGCGTTTTCTTTGGGGGGCGGCGGATGACCGTTCGCTAAATAGGGTGGGACTTGCCAAGGGCGGCCGGGAGCCGTTGATCCAGAGACCTGCGGCTACTCCGTGGGTGTCAGGTAGTGACTGTGAGCTTTCTTGATTCCTGCTGTCAAACTGCCAGGATTGCGCTGATGAGTTGGGTTGGTTTAGTGTCCCAGACACTCCATATTATGCCATATTTGCATACACGCGGGTGGTTTCAGGTGTCAAGGTAAGCAAAAGTTCCAGTCCCATGGAGTGTTCAGGGTGTGTTTATTCATGTCTATTCAATATATGTTCAAGATTTTTCACGGAAATCACTCTCATTTTCCAAAAAGATCCAAAAAGGATTACTGTAGTTCACACGATGTTTTTTTCTGTCAGAGCTCAACTTCCTTGGGTGGGCTGAAAGAGGCACAGTCCTGTTTGGCAAATCCAAGCTTCACTGACACCATTGCAGCTTGGCCCCAGATGAATACAGAAAAGAAACCCCGAAACCACTGGAGGCTTCAAAATGTTCCCCGAAATCACCGTTGCTAGTGTTCCCTCACATGCATTTTGCAAAACATGATGCGGAACCCCAGCGCAAGCATCCTGGAATCACATAATATGTTCCGCATGTGTTCTTTGCGTCGGTTGTGGTGCTCCGCACCATTCAGACCGGGTGCCAGCACCTACTTGGAACTTTTCACATCACAGCGTTGTCAGACTACGTGGACACAAAACCCCTGATGTTCTTTAGATGGGGGTTCATATAAAAAACATTTATAAACCACCTCTTGGGGATTGTGCCACCTACTGTACTGTGTCACCAAGATAAGAAATGATACCACTCTTCTGTGGTTGGCTATGGCCTGGGGTCGTGAATCAGGTCTTGCGAAGACACAAAGGCCCGGCAGGGCGCACGTAGCACGTAGACAGGTTGGCGAAGTTGTCAAGGCTGTGGGGGCCGAACAATGTGTTTTGGAGTTTGATTTTTTGAGAGCCAAGTGAAACCTTGCATGAGCACCGTAATTAGACAGACAGGGCTTGGGATGGCTTGGGCTTTGTGACCCTTGAGTGTGAAAAATCCTCACCATGTTCACCTGAAAGCATCAACATCGACCATCCCGATCGCGTCACGAGATCCTTCCTGGTGACCTCATGGAAGATCAACGTTTAGGAAGATTGCTTTCCTGAAGATTTTTGCTCAGCTTCTGCATGCAGAGAGCTGGAGGAAGGGGATTTGATCTGGCCTCGAGAGCGTGGCTTTTGCGTAGAACTTTGCAAGCTACACCTGCAACCTGAGTTAGCCAATCAACCCCTGCTTTTTTGTTGAAACATTGGACCGGCATGAGATTTACTAGGTCTTTGTATTAACTCACATATGCATCCACATGAGCCAGTGCCCAGAGCTACATACTCCGCAAGGCTTCAGCAATTACCTCTTCCTTGGATCGGATGTGTTCATGCGACCCCAGCGCTTGCTAGGCGCGCCAAGGGGTCCGGAACACTGGCCTAGGTCCGGTGACTTCGCGGCTTCGCTAGGCGTTACTTTGCGCAGGGCTATAGTGGTTCATCTAAAACCAGGTGCTGTCCATGATTTTTTTCATGTCCAGTTTGCACTTGCCTAGGTTATTGATCAGGTGGCCTTGTCGTTATGAGGACCCAGCTGACCCGAGCGAAACTCGAGATCCGTGCCAATCGCCGCAACTCGACCCGTATCGTTTGGCCGTGTGAGGCTATAGGTGCTTTTGGGCAAGATTTCCACCCTCCGTGAGCCCTTTGGAGCCCAAACATCTTGGTTTAGTTTTTGCCACGTTCTTTTTTGGGGTGGATGGGTGGGTGGTTGTAAGATTCCAGCGGTTGTTGATCTCTTCTTCCTGACCCAAGGACCGGAGCGCGATCAATTCATCCGGAATCCCGTGCCCCCCTCGGACTTCCAGGCTTCCCGCTGGATCGTCCATGGCTTTTAGCATCTGGTGGCTACAGTCCCAGGATGCCGACGAGCTGCGATGGCTTTACTCCTTTGGTGTCCCTAGGGGTCCAAGTACCTTCTCAGAAGGTACTTGGACCCTCCAAACCTGCATAACAGTGTCTCCAATCACCTTCTGAGAAGGTACTTGGATCCCTATAGGGTGTGTTGATTTGAGGTGTGCGCCGCCTTTCCCCCCGTTCGAACGCAGTCCATGTCCCAAACCATCCGAACGGGGATGGGTGTTTCGGCCGTCGGCCATGGATGGGTGCCTTGTTCAAACATGGATAGGTGCAGTGGATCCATGGAACCAGGGATTCGTTCAGTCTATGGTGTTTGTCTTGGGAGCCACTGTTTACCAGCGAACTAGTGGCAACTGGATCCCCTGGGTCAAAGATGTTGAACAGGTTTTGCCGGGTGAATGTCCCTACTAGAATGGGACATCGTCATGGAAGCGGAATACAACACCTGTTTGGTCTTCGGATTTCATGGCGATCCGACATTGTGGCCATCCACGTAAGCATGAGGATTCCAGGGTTTGTAAGTATAAGGGTATGTAATTCCATTTGTGTGCGGTGCTTGAGTTGGAATTTGGTGGAAGGATGTGAAACGCGTTGTGGTGCAATTGATGGCCTAATGAGAGTCCAGTTTTGAGTTTGCTTGGATTGTTGCATGTGGTTCCTTGTTTGCGAAAGCAGGCAGCTACGAAAGCGCTGCCGTGCTAGATCGAGTTGTTGCGTCTCCAGGTTCCTGTTTGGCAGCCAGGGCATCTCAGATCGACCAAACCGTGAGAGCTGCGACGAAAGCTGCGACCTCCGCCCTACCCGTGAGAGCCCGAGACCAGGAGCTATGGAGATGACTTGCTGGATAGAGCCACCAGTCGCCCAAGCGACGAGGCACAGGGAGTTCCCAGAGTTACAGGGAGGGTCCCAGACCCACTCAGCACAACACCAGAAGCAACGTTCTTCCCCCATTTGGGCCTTTGACTGTGTGTAATTCTGCAAGTTTGCTATACCTGAGGGCCTAGCATGCAATTGCTGCGAGGAAACAGGCAGGGCAGCGGTGCCACATGTTTTTCTTTGTTTAAATCCATCCTCACCGCGCCCCATGCAGAGGCGCTGATGAAATGGTGGCAGGGACCCTCTGCTGTTGCTTTGAAGAGGCACCTCGAAGGGAAGGGTGCACTCCTTGAAATGATCCAGGTCACGTGGAGTTCACCACCTGTTTCGCATTCAGATTTCCTGGTCATTCAAGGGGCCATGCCATCCACGGAATCATGATCATTTCAGGGAGTGTATTGACCTCAGAGCCTTTGAACCTTTGTTTTTCCCCAAGATGGAAGTGGACAAGCTTTTGGCTCGTGGAGGAGAACAGTATTCCAATTCCAATTCCAGGAGGCCAATTGTCGACTCCCATGATTGTTGAAGGGAGTGTATGTGTGGACCTCCAAAAGGCATCTTGGGGTTCGTGGCGTCTACTCTGAAGCCACTGTAATGATTGTAGTGAGCAATGAGGGTGTCCTGAAACCATGCAGTGCATCCGCATGAAGTAGCACGTAGCACAGGCGTCATGGTCCAGGAGTGTCACTCCAGTGGTGGTGATGGAAGGTTCTTTTGTAGGTGGCCACAACTGGCCACAACTATGCTGCCTATATGCTTGTGTGTCCACAACTATACAACTATACGAAGTTTAACAAGCCCATCACAGGCCGTAGCTCGTACAGAGATGTTTGTTTTCGGCATGGTAGTTCCATCCAGGTACCTTGAGCAAATCAAAGTACTGAACCACTTTTGTGTAGGGAATGTGGACTTTGGTTAAGGACCGGTTTGTTAATCTAGTTTCGATGTGCCTGGATGGGAAGATTCTACAAGTTGCCCCTACTTTCCCCTTGTCTCTGGAACGCAGCCGCTCATCAGCAGGTCGAGAGGTATTGGAATAGAGGGTTGGAGTTTTTTTTGTGTGAGACACTCATCAAACATCATCAAGCACCTTATTCTGCAGCATCTACGAAAAGGGCATTCGTTTGGTAAATGCTCAACTTTCTCCTAGCTGCGCAGATCTGCCAAGGCCTGAATGTCTTCAGTCTTTAGGGTTTGGATATGGTTTGAGCATCTAGGATCCAAGATGCCTTGCAGTTCAATTGAGGTTATATGTGGAAGCTGCTGGTGGGCCCCGCGTACCCCAAGCTTCTGCACCTGGAGTTGCCAACATTCCAGCCATCATGGGGAAGTATTTTGCCGAGCTCTCAGTGCGTGCACAATGGCATGTCATGTCATGCTTACATCAGAAAACAATGATATGAGCGGGACAATTGCATAAGAACGTATAAGGTTTAAGAGAAGTGCACCATGATGGACCGCAGGGACCGACCATACGAGTATGGCCAGTCAGACGGGCCTGGACTGGAAGAATGATGTGATATGGATTTGGATGGAGCTATAGAAGCATCTTCAAGCTTTAAGCAGCTTCTCCAGTCCCCAGACCCCTTTTTTTCAATATTAGCTGTGGGGAACAAGACGAGCCTGAACCCAGGTAGGTTGAGTTGACCTCAGTAGTCTATGATCTTCATTGTTTCGGTGGCAACATCCATATTCGGTGTGTCAACAGATGCCGTTGTCGCTCCGGCGATCTCCCGGCCTCGGTCGCCGGCCTCGGCGGTTTGGACGTCACCAGGTGTCGCTCGCTGAATCGCTGTCAGAGGTCCGAGGCGCCCAGGGGTGGAGCTCTGAAAATGGCGAGAAAGACGAGACCCCAAAAAGCTAAGTGAGACGACCCAGTTTGATGACCCAAGGCCATGCGTAGAACACTTAGAACACATATAATTGGATATACAATATGTGTTTGTATTGTAGATATGTATAATTGTAAATATACTCTTAGGCCTAGAAGACTAGGCCCTAGGCTAACCCAGTCAGCAGCTAGATGATCCATACATGGATTAGATTGAATGGGTTGTGCATCATTCAGCTGTGAGATTGTGTGCCTCACACTCCTTTAATGCCTTCCCCAGCTTCGGAAGGGACAGACTGAAACCCTGCTTCAACGCTTTTTTGGGGTGAAACATTCAGCATGATGGAGCCAGAAGTGGGCTTGAATGGGTCAACAAGAATCAGGGTTTGGATCATTTAATATCATTTAACCAATCGGCGCCCACATGACAACCAATTGAATCCAATATGATTCCAGGAAAGAGCCCATGAGAAATAGCCCATATTGAGCCGTTTGCGAATCAGAAGTGGTTTGACTATGCTTGACTTGGTTGAACCATTTCGTCACTTCTGCGTTACTTCGACCACCTAAGTGGCCCATACGGAGGTTTGAACACCTAAGTGGCGCGTAGCATCAGAGGCTAACCAGCATCCAGCATGTTCCGCTTCGAATGGATGTGAGACCAAGGGACCGATCGACAAACACCATCCATTCGTGGTGGTGGTTGGTTGACCTGGGGTGACTGTAGGTTATGCCAGTCCCATGTTTGGGGAAGGTGACAGCAACTTCACAGGTTCCAGAATCCAACATCGAAGTGTGTCGAAGTCCATGCTTTTTCGGGGAAACTTGAGCCAGCGATTTCTCCGGAATGTCCGATGGACTACGTTCTGAGGGAGCACAGTGCCCTGGCACTTCCCAATTCGATCGCATTTGCAGGTGACCTGGCACAGTCGATGATTTTCGATCTGCCCCTGAGCTCGATTTTTGGGCCCGCGGTATGCATTTGCTGAAGGAATTCCCGACGAGTTGCAGTTTGGAAAGGTTTTTCAGTCTGAAAAACCGGGCAACAGATGTTAAATATTGTGAAATAATGACACATCTCGGCTAAAATTTCCACATGGATGACCTGCCCAAACCAAAATGTAATAAAGTTCCTAAAAGTGGATCAGGATGATCATGCCTCTGCCCTATGCTGGGTGCGCTGCACATCGATGCGATCTAGACCACTTGGCCTTCCAGATATATATATATATAGGTCAGACGATGTCAGACGCGGTCAGACATACCCAGCACCACCCAGTTCAGGTGTATAGACCCATGTATGATGTACTTGACCATCCCGGGTAGTTCTGGAGGATGCATGTCTTAATCTCCCAAGATCTCCCATCACCTTGCCAGCTACATCAAGCTGAACAGGACTGATGGGGCTGTCCGCTTCAAAACCTGCGCACACCGTGTCCACGTCCCGGTCACATGGGCTCCATCTTATTTGGTCAATCTCTGGTCTGGGATCGATTGCCCTTATCTATGGGATAGTCTGCAGGGTCGTTCAACCTCTGGATGGTCCAGAGTTCGGGCCCACCGAAGTCGAATGTTTCTCAGCCCACCAAGCGACATCAGCGACATCACTGGTCTCGTTGCGTCTCGTCTCGTCGGACTTCTCGTCTCGTCTCTTCGAGGTGGGAAGTGATCCCAGGGACTCCCAAAACCTGGCTCGTGGCTGAGAATGACACGCTTTGGATGCGTGGCCCCGGCACTCGCCAGCGCTTGCCCTTTGGCCAACGACACGAGATGACCGTTCTCTCGCTAGGTGTGGCCTTCGAAACAGCTAAGGCTAAGGTTTGTCCGATTGGAACCAACTTCTGAAAGAGAACTGCAACCGGCCGGTGATAGAGGTTTTCCAAAGAGATTTTGGTACTTGGAGTCCTTTAAGGTATGAAGATCACCTGGCAGCGTTTACACATCCGCTATGGCTCTCCGTGCCCCACCTGGCAGCGTTTACAGTGGGGGGGCGGCCATGTGCTCGTTGGGACCTGCGCCACTGGGAGCCAAAAACCTCACGTCACAAGACCAATCAACATTTAACATCATTTAACCCAATGTCCTTTTTTTTTGACTCACAATCTCATAGCATGTTTGCCATCCACGACCAGAATTCTACTTGGCATTCACTTGGAGGACACTTGCTTTTGACAAAAGCTGATGATTTGCATTTGATTCGACTCAATGCTTTAGGGACAACATAGAGATCACCGCAAGGAAATGCTTAGGAGCATGGTGGTATGGAAGTTGCGACAGGTCCAGTGTTTTCAGGATTTTTCATGATGATGTTTGTTTTCGCTAAATTGATCGAGAGGCTAGCAGACATTGCATTACATATATACTATTGTATACTAGCGGCTTGAATGATTATAAGTGTGAGTTTCATTTTTGTTGAGTCACCGAGTCACCCAGTCTCATAGAATATTGGATCGTGATCGATGATGTTTGAACCAGGCAACCCGGACAAGCAGCCCGAATATGGGGAATGCTTCAATATATCCATCGTTCAACCCGCTAGGATTACAACGACGCCCGTCTTGTTTCATTCAACCCACCAGCATTCAGATGCAGTCCGATCTCCGGCATGACGAGCAGGGGCCGAAGGAGCAGAAGAGCCTCGACATATACCTCTTAGAGCTACTTGGCAGAGAAAGAATACAAATATTAGTAGAACATAGTATATAGAAAGATGTCCCGACTCATTCATTTAGACTCTTGATTCCTACCCCCCCCAGACATGGATTGCACTAATCTCTTCAGGCCTGGGGGGTTGAAATATGGTCAAGTGTCTACATCCCCTAGGCCCCCAGTCGTACCTTCGTTTCGAAGGTGGGACTGGGGTGGGTGGGTGCGTCGGGTCCAGTCATACCGAAGCTGAGTTTCGGTACGACTGGAGATGGGTTATATAGATTCTTTGGGTACGATCTTCATCACCTTTTGTTGCTTCTCCTCCCTCGCCACGTGGGAGCCACGTGAACCGAAGACATGGACCGAAGATGTGGATGTCAGCCATTTCACCCGAGAAAGGCTTGCCTTGACACACAGACACACACATTATGGACTGAGCCTAAGAGTGCTACTTTTGGGGAACCCGAAGAGTGCCTAATTGGTTGCTAGTAGGGGAGATTTCTGAGACATACGACCTTTTGATGCCCAATGTTCAGCTCGTGTGAAGCGTCGTCGCTGGGGTTCTGAGGCATGAGCAGGATTTCTGACCGTGGAAAAAGAGGAGTGCGCGAGTGGTTGCGAAAGGGGTTGAGCGATGAACTTCGGTGGCTTCAAAGAGGAAGCCTCAGCCCGGTTGCCTTCGATATCCTCAGCCTCCCTGGAAGCAACATGCATGGCATGGCATGGCCCCGAAAGGAAGATCAGTTTCCCGTTGTCCAGGGGGTTTTCATTGGGTTTTCCACTTCCATGTTATATAACTTCCAGGGAGTGTAATTCATGCCACCTTGTAGGTTCAAAATCCACGAGGGTAGAAGCCGAGCCATGTAGGGCCAAGCGATAGAAGACCTCAGCGAACCAAGCGTTCCGGTTCTCAGGGTTCGGGACTCCTTTTGCATGCTGTGCCTTGATGTCTTATGATTTGTTCAACAAGTTGACACGGTCTTGAGATATATATATATATATATGTGTTTGCGGTGATTTGGTTGGTGACCTGATGAAGACACAATATGTCTTTTCCCATGCCATGCAAGGACTTTCGCACATGCGTAAGCAAGACGGCCCCAACAATTCATTCACTGAACCTTGACATGGATTCCGCATACAGGTACATGTAGCCGAAGCTTTGTGCAGATCCCTCAAGATGGAACTTGTAGGAACTCCCGTGCAGTGTTTCTTTGACTATATACACCCCCAAATAGAAATTGGAAACCGCTTCTATCTATTTGGGGACCACTATCATAACCTACTTGTCCAAAGGTTTATCCCGTGACCTTTGGCCTTCTACACCAGTGGTGTTGTCGTGGGCTGAGTTGAGCAAGCAATTTCCTCCCTCAATTGTCGACAACGCGACCCGGTAGTAGTGTTTCTTTACTTTCCCATACTTTCCCCATGGATGAATCATGATGAATCCTCTTCTGGGGAATCTTCATGTTTTCTCCAGTTCGTGGACAGCAGATCCAAGCTAGGCTGGTATGCTTGTACAGTTGAGGATGTGTTTCTCTATATATGTCAAGTGAGTTCGAGCCAGTCTTCTAGCTGCTTTTCGTTCGGAGGCAATGGCTGGACAGCGCTGGTACCTCCCCCTTCTGGGTGCGTTTGGGAGAAGGGAGATGAGAAGCCGACCCTGCCAGGAATAGATCCTTGGAGAACCTATCCAGTCAGTGGATCACCTGGAAAACCTTTCTGGATCTTTTTGGAAATTGGTGTCCCATTCAAAATGAGCAGGTGGAAAGTTTGGTTAAGCCCTATTTTCCTGTGTCAACTGAGGGGGTCAGGTACATGATGCATCATGATGCTAGATTCATGCTAGATGTGTGTCGTGTAAACCAGCGATCCTCTGACGATTGAGCACCATGCTGCGGCATGGGTTTTGTAGCCTGGATGCCCAGGGCCAAATGAAAGGATCGCGGTGCCATTTCTGGAGAAAGTAGTGACTAGTCATCTGAATTCTCACTGCTGCTTGGGGACCTTTACACTTGTGAAGCAAGACTCAGATGTTCTTCGACCTGGACATTGTTACACTTCTTTGCTGCCTCACATGGAAGTGGAAAGCCCTTTGAAACCCCCCTGTTTCTAGAGGAAAGTCCGTCTTCCTTCGAGACCATACGAATACACTTCGACATGAAAGGTGGTTTCAGGTGTCGATGATCTGGGCAAAAAAAACAGTGGTTTCAGGGTAGATGGCGCAACCCAAAAGGTGGTTCACATGGACCTCTCAAAGAGATGCATGGGGTTTGTCCATGTTTGTCCCATACTGTGAAACCACTGCAACAATACCAACAATCAAAAGTGCCTGCTGCATCTGTACTTGTCCAAAGTTTTTGTTGGTCTTGATGTTTATCAGATTCCCTTCCGGACCGGGATTGGATGTCCAATGGAAAAGTTGTGCTCCAAAACGCGCAGGGCAGTGAACCAACCTCATATGCCAAGACATCGGCCGTTGACTTAGGCATGCTAGCCAACTGCCGCACCCGTCCGACGTTGGGCTCAGTCTTCAGACATTTGTGCAGGGGCAGTTTCACATCCATTGAGGCCCCAAAAGTCCAGGCACGATGGGGGTTGGGAACCCATGACCACTGCTTTCGGACTTTGACAAGAAAAAGGGTGCATAACAGGAGCCTGCCCTAGGCCGGGGCAAGACGCGGTAGAACTATGTAGAACTACAGTTATCATTTATTGCCATCACAACGTGTTTTTTTAACGCTGGGTGTCATTCTACTGTGTGTGTGAATCTATTGCTCCTAATCTTGGTGTCCATCCGCGAGGTTAATTCAGTTCTTCTGCGCGGCTCTCGCACGTTTGCGGAGCGGCGCAGGCGGGCGCTTTTGTGGGGAGAGAGAGGGATGAATGTGGCAGCATGGGGCAGGTGCACACTTCGCAGTTTTTTTGTTGACATGTGTCGTTTCTCTTGTTCTTTTCAGCCCCCTTCTCAGTTGCCATCAGGTTCAATTGTGCTTGTGAATGCCTTGTTCATTTCTTGCGACTAGGAGCCGAGCCGACTCTGAGCAGGCAATGTAACAGGATAGACTCAATTTGCACAAGTGGCACCTACCTTGTTCAATGTTGAAGCGAGATTTCCATGTCCTATCTTGATGCAATGTGTTTTTTCCCAGAGGCTCCCGGCATTCATGGTAACTAGTTAGGCAGGCTCTGGTCAAGTATACAGGGACATCCATGGACATATCATCACCGCTCATTGATAGCCACAAATTTGTGAGGGGTCTTGCTTAGAGATATATTTGTTTAACTCTTTATTGCAGGGGTATAATGATAGAATTGGATTGACCAAAGATAAATCATCATGATGATCACCCCAAAACCAGGTGGTGATGATCAGGTGATATTTGCCTTCCAGTCGAATCGATTGATTTCGTGGAAAGCTTTCATTTGGCAGGTGGAGCAGTTTGGGGTGGAGGCGAGCTGTTGAGTGAAGAGTGAGCTGAAGGGCATTTTGGGGGTGGTTGTTACATGTTGTTACACTCCGAACACACTCAGGAAGTGGATAACATACTTTAAAGTACTAGTATACAACATGATCCCTTTGAAGATCTTCGAAGACATTCCAAGACTACGAATTCGTCAACCCCTTCGAAGACAATCGAAGGCAATCGAATGCGTTTGCAAACCGGTGTGCTGTTACACTTCCATCGGAAGCAGGTTGGCCAGGGCCCAGGGGCGATCCATGTTTTGGGTGTGAACGGAGAAGGTTTGGAGATGTTCGACCCAGCAAACTCTCCTGTTCGACCTTCAGCGCTAGCTGGTTGCGTGGCTTGTAACTCGCAGGTTGCCAGTAGCTCAAGCTCTCTCCAAGCTCACGATGCTGTTCTTTTTGCTGTTGGAGGCGGGAAACAAATTCTCCGGAGGCGGTCAGTTGCAGGTGGATCCTGCAGGGTTCTGGCAAACAACGCCTTTTTGCTTTTGGGATGAAACTCATCGAACTGTCCAACATCAGGGATCCTAAGAATCCTAAGGGTACGTGAGTTCACGCGAAGCAGCTTTCTTGCATGAGGACAGTAATTATCTGTGGGAGTTGTGAATCTTGTGCCAAGAATTAAAGATCAAATTTTGCTCAATGTCTTCAACAATCTGAAGACAAACATCATTTAAAGCCTGAGATGAGATATCTAATTCTTGGAGTGCTCTGTAGATTTTGGGCTGCTTGTTAAGCTTCTTTCTTCATTGGCTTTCGGCCGTAGAAAAGACGGAAACGAACGGACCTTCGGTCGAGCCGAGCTCGGACGTTCGGTGCGGGCGAACCTTAAGAAGCAACCGACCTGGTGCGAGCGACCGCGGGGGGGGATGTTCCCTCAAGCACGACAGCTAGATCAACTATGGCTACATCAGTCCCCGCATGTGTTCGCGACTTCCGCCGTCCGAGCCCGGTCCGGGGAAGCTCCTCGGTCTTCCAGGGTTGCTCCACGGACTGCCTATTCGGTCGGAAAAGGATGGAATCAGATCCCACCTAACCATATCCCCAGGTTTGGTGGTTGGGGTGCCAGGGGGGGTCTAACCACCTGAGGAGATGGGGCAGGAGCCCTAGGAATTATACAATATAATACAATATAGACATAACGCGCCAACCACCACCAACAAGCACAGTAATTAATGTAATTAGACTCTTTAGACTCTTGATCAACAGAACCTCCCGCAGATTAAGAGGTGTTTCAATCCAGGTGCGGGAGTTGCAAATCAAGATCTAGAGTCTACATTATGGTAATCTCGACTCTTGATGAATAAACCTTCATGTAGGACAAAGTTTTACAATCCAAATCGGCGGTTATTCATCACATTTAATCAACAGTCTACATGACGGTTTTGAACCCTAGGGCTCCGAACGGCCCGTATCCCCAGGCTCGGTGGGCACGGACCCCCCAAACCCATCCACCCACCCCAACCATCTGACCGAAACGGAGGTAGGCCAGGAGCCCTTGGGGAATGCATGTGTCCTATTGTTTCATAGTTTTTTTTTTTGAGGATCACTCAGCTCCATAAATACCATCAGCCAGAAGTTTCGGACACCCCCACTTCCTCCATCAAGCACCCAAGTCCGAACTGCTCCGGAAACTGGGTTGTCCGGAGATGGGATGTGAAGAAACCCTGCCAAGGGGCCAAGGGTTGCAGCACCCAACTCCACCAGGACCCTCCAAGGGGTGTCCATTTATAGCCCCTTAGCTGTTAAGGGGTGTCCATTAACCACCCCTTGGGGGTCCTGGCATGGAATTCCTTTCTGATTTGAATCTGCTACGGGTGCCATATCTCCGCCGTGGACAACGCCGCAGGGGCTTCTTCATGGTGCGTCGGCCGGCGAAGCAACCGTCTCGTCGAGCTTGGCCAGCTCCGTATATCAGATCCGACCAGGCCGGTTACAGTTGCAGTCATTTTAGTGCCTTGTCATAGGGTGCGTCCCTTTTGCCAGTAACAGTCCGTTAAACAAATATTAATAGAACAACAGCCCTTTCTGGTGGGAAGTCCCAGAACCATCATCATCCACTGTTTTCTGGCAGCCATGGCAATGGGATTTACCTCATTCACCCCCTCTTAACCTTCATGATTGACCAGGAACCTCTTTTTATTGAATTCCATTTTGGGGGGCTTGAACTGAGTGTTGAGACCATTTGAGACTATATAATATATTTATTCAACAATACCTGGTTGTTCCTATGTTGAATTCTCAGCTGCCTATGTATATAACAAAAACACAATCCGATTTGCCAGGATGGCGACCAGGATGCGCCTACACCTTGTTTTTTTTGCGTGAACTCTATGTCCAAGAGGGCAGAACTCCTTGATTTTCTCTCCATCTCAGATGTTCTACAATTTGGTAAGTGAATTAATATACATGTTGCATGTTTCTGAATGAGTTGCTCGAACCAGCAAGATTCAAGGCTGGCTGCTTGCATATGCTTTGGTCGAGCTGATCAGACGTTGGCAGTAGTCGGGTCGTTCCCTTAAAAGCTTGGGGCACCTGCTGTCATGGGTACCAATCATGCTCCGTTCAACCATGAGCAAGGTTGTGCTCCCTGACAGGTTTTGCCAGCCAGGAAGATTTCAGGGTTGAGCATTGTCCTCAAATATGTTCAATTGGCATAGTGTAGTACAGACATTAAAAGGCTTTTTCAAGCCCGAATTTCAACTGAAGCGTGTTCAACACCTGGAAGATCATCGACAAAAAGCGGGGCAATCGTCCGGTTGTTCCGGGTGCGTGTGCATACTTTATGGATAGCAATTCCTTTTTGTGCAGTTGCGATCTTTATGTATAGTGAGAGCACAAAGAAACTTCAGCAATTATTGGACGCTCATGACGCATGCCGCATGACCTTAAACTTCGGCAGAATCATGGAAATGCTTAAGGCCACTTGCCTGTGTCAAGCTCGTTCTCCCATGTGGCAGGTTGGGAATTCAACATGGAGGTGCAAGGAACCAACTTCGACGTCATCAACGATGCTCGTTGGCACAATTTCTCCCATTGTTCAGCTTGAGTTGTTGAACAGTGAAAAGGATGATGAAAAGACTTACTGGCAGACTGGAGTCATAAGATCCAGGACCAAACTCTATAGATAGAAGCCAACTTTCAGTGGAGTGTTTCGAGGTATCGCTGTTTGGACCCCTTGGTGAATATGTGCTCAAGCAGATCCAGTGTCACCAGTGCTTCTTATTTTTCATTTTGGGTCCACTAACCTCCCCTTTCAACCTTCTTGTGGTTTCCACCCTCTCGTCCTGTAACCAATGACCTGAGAAGATCATGCTCGCTACTTGTAGATGTGTGAGGCATTTTTCTAGCACTGACTCTTTGGAGAGTCCTGTGTGTGTGATTCTTGAAAGAGTTCCCCGAACTTGAGCCATCAAAGACCAGTTTCTCAAAACCAGAGTTGCGGCATGCTCCGCCTATTCCATAGCATGTTTGCCCGATTCCATCATTCACGAAATCTACGTGTTTGCCTGACATCTCCAGGTGTTAGGGGCGCTTACTTTCGACCTGCGGTTTGGTGAACTCACGTCATCGGTGGTTTCAGGACAAGATCTTCTTGGTCCCGACCACGGCGACCTGCGGCGATGATGTCACACCACCTCGAGGCGGGCGACGGGTCGAGGGGGAGGAGGATCACCCGCTTTTTCCGCTGGAAGTCCAAACCGGGACACCCTGGTTGATCATCAAGAATGAGCCAGAACTATGAGCAGAATATCACAGAATCATTGAATAGACTACCTAGGTGGTCAACCTACCCTGGCTTGGGCTCCGGGTTTTGACCCACAGCCATACATAGTATATGACATGGACCTGTATGGGACTGACAGATTTGCCGACATTCGGGATGGTTTGGTGGTCAATGTATACACCGAGGAAATTAACATGGAACCTGAAAATGGACCTGTGGATGTTAAATTTCCAATGTGTATTTGTTTTGGTGTGTGTGTGTCATTTATGTTCCATATACATGGAGTGCTTGGGCTATGGATCAGTATGGATCCACATCCCTTCTTTCCAAAGGTGATGTGGCTAGCCTGGGGAACAGCGTTAAAACTACTGCAGGTGCATGACAAATGACATCCTATAATTACTACATACAGTTGCCACATGGACTTCAATCATCGCTCCTTACACCAAGAATCGCTGCTTCTCAGAATCCAACAGCCCAACAGCCAAAGATGGTGGCACTTCGACACACAGCGCGTCCTCGGACGCACGAGCGATCCCAAGGCCGATTCACCTCGGGCGGCACCTTGCAGCCACTCTCGAGTGCTGCGGACTACCACAACCTCATGTGCGATGGGATCGGCAAAGCCCTGCACTCAGTGTGCACGGTATTGCATGCACGTAGCCATGGTTGTACAACACCCTGCGGTGTCCCAGTAATCCTGTAGCAGTCGGTAAACCATCATCACTATGTTAAACAGACAAAGGCCCGCAACCGAACCATGATCATCCACTGGGCCCCGGAATGGGATATACTCAACATATATACATGCTGCTGGTCGGTCAATGTGACGTTCCAGTGCCTCGAATTGACTTAGCCTTCGCTTGACATTTGATCGTGCTGGGACACCGAAAGTGGGATGATGTGGGTGTTTCATGGTGTTTCAATCCCCTAGGGATCCAAGTACCTTCTCAGAAGGTGATTGGAGGCACTGTTATGTAGGTATGGAGGGTCCAAGTACCTTCTGAGGAGGTACTTGGATCCCTAGGGATCCTTTTTGGATCCCTGAAGTTCTTTGTAGTCTCGAACTACCTCAGAACATGAGTCTCTAGGTGTACCTGTTGTTCTAGTGTGGAGGGTCCAGGTACACACAGCTACACATGCCCTCAGATGGATAGCCCACCTCGGGAGGCGATAACTCGTCGTTTCGCCGGTGGCGATGGAGCGACGAGGGGGGGGTCCATCTTCCCTATTACGAAACCGGTGATTTGGAGCGACCACGGCAGCCAACCGAGACCGCCCTTCCGCTTTTGCACCCAACCCTTTGCGTCCCGAGAGCTCGGTTTGGCTGGTGGGATTTGCTGGATGTCCCCCCTCCTGCTCTCAATCGCTATCCTTGTGTTGGATGACCTGCCCGTCGTTTGAGGGTGCGACGAAGCTGGTATGCAGTGGCATGTCGGTGCTGCAGGCAGGGCGCAGGGCAGCACTGATCACGGATCACTTGTGATCTATTTTGTGACTATATTGTGCTTCCTGTTGCGGCTGTGTATTTCTTTTGTGGGGTTCAGTGGTTTCACATCCTGACAACGAAAACCTTGATCTAGAAAGGCTTGTTCATTGTTGGGTGGTGATTTCAATTACTGCGGCATATACATATATTGATAATATATAATAATATGTTGTATTATGTTACATTTTATTGGCAAGATACACCATCCGACTCCACAGATCAATTCACCATCCGACTCCACAGATCAA
>CAXAMN010024806.1:1132404-1185813 GCA_963970005.1 Durusdinium trenchii
ACCATCCGACTCCACAGATCAATTCACCATCCGACTCCACAGATCAACTAAGGATCATGGTTTTCTTTTGTTTGTTACTGTAGGATTAGTCATATGGAGTCCGCTTTGACTGTTAGTTAACTTGAAAGTTACTGTTGAAGTGTCAAGCATCCCTTTCTTCAAAACATATGGTTATTTGCACTGTCAGTGTCCGAATGTTCTAAAATGTCCATCATCCTATCGCCAAAACCGATGCTGATGCCGAAGCCTGACACGCCCAAAGTGCCTGGGGACAAACGGTACATCCTGGGCAGAGCAAGACTCAGCATCCTGCACAGTAGCCGCATTTAAATATAAACAACTGCGTGTGCATGTCAATATGTTGCAGTACATTGAAGTTTGCATGTTTTTTTGCATTTGGAGCTGTTTGTGGTTCGATACCACCAGCCTTGCTGGACAATCTTGACAACTATAGACTATAGCCTAGAAAAAAGACATGACGTGCCTATGCCTCATGTTCTTCAGTGTAAGCCGTGGCCTGCTACCCACGGCAGGTTGGTACATGGACAGTCTGTGTGTGCGACGCTGACGCAGTCGCACCCCCAAACCCAGGTGGGGCCCGCTGTGGGGCAAGGAGTAGGTGATCAATCACAGGACGTTTTGGCCTGCACTCAGGACTCAGGGGCAGTCATTTGGTCATGAAGCTTCTTCGTATAAGTTGAGTATGTGTCTATAATCGGTTCCTTTGTTGTATTCCAAACTGGTGAGACAGTTTTTCAAGGACATTACACTTCTGAAAGAGGATTAGTTTAATCATATATATATTATATTAATACTGTAAAGTATACTGTAGTTTAATTAAACATAGTAATTAAACATTGCGAAGGCGATGATTGAAAACACGGTCCTCTCGTGCTGCCCACGGTCCGGTCTCAGACCCGAATGCCACGACCACGACGCAGCAGCCTCAGTGATGAAGACGGACCTGTGGGAAGACGACGCCGCGAGTCTGCGGAGGTCAGGTCTGCGTCCTTGCTACGTTCGTAGAAATGCCCACGAACGTAGCTTAGTAGCTTAGCTTGTTCCTAGCAGTAATGCCAGGAGCTACTAGTAACACTAGTAGTAGCGTCCTTGCTACTATTGGCTCTTGGATTCCAGGAATATCCTATAGGGGACACTGTTAATCTAGGTGCCATTGTCGCGTAGCGCTTCTCCTGAGAAGCCTTCTCGAAGGTATGTGGATCCCTATAGGGATGGAATCCATCTGAAGACTTCATTCATGGGACGGGAAGATATTCCAACCCCACCGCTGTCCGAAAAAAGATCTATATGCCAGTCCCAGACAGGTCGTTTCTGGATACAGGCTTGGAGGTTTGTTTTCCCCCTACGTATGGATCCACATACCCTGAGAAGGTGATAGGAGATTATTGGAGGCTCTTTGATGTAGGCGAGTTGTGAGGGTCCAGGCACACCGAACCTGAGGTTCGGTGGCAGTGGATCTCTACTGGGTGGAGGTTCCAGATATGTCATGAATTCAAATTCCAACCTTTGTTATCTTTGTTACTCACTACTCCTTCACTTGGGATGATTGAACACACTAGGTACTGACAAATGTTGTTGCTGTGGTTTTCGTTGAAACCACCTTCCTCCAGGGACTGGGCCTCAATTCGAGGCCTGCCACACCGGTGCCCTGCAACGTGCCGGAGCGATTCTGGCTCGGTGGTCTTGCCGCTTGGAATGCTGGGAGTGCTTCGGCTCCGGGCCTAGAAGTGCGAAGGTGGTGGAAGTCGTGCCCTCCATGTCAGGCAACAAAACACTAATCCCTAGGGCTCCAACCACGTGGTTGGGGTGGGTGCCAGGGGGGGTCTAACCACCTTCTGAGGATATGGTTGGAGCCCTAGGGAATGCTCAATCATGCAGTACTCATGCATCGAGACTAGACCAAACGAGAACTATATTATACGACTTGCTTTTCATGGGCCATTGGGTGACTATAGCAAGTACGTTGACGCTTTCTTCCCTGAAGTAGGTCGGCACAGAAGTAGCTAAGTAGCATGGAGCAAAACTAAGTGTTCTCCACAATTCACTCGCGCCGAGTAGCCCCAAAGAGCCCCGTAAGAATAGAAGAACAATTCAAGACATTGACCCTATAGGATTCGTTCTTCCACCTTTATTTTTCTTTTGAGGGCCTAAACTGGCCTAAACCGCGCAAAAGGATGAGGTTTGACATAGGTCCCCAGGTCTCCCCAGCTCCACCGAACTCTTTCAGACGGTCTTTTCCCCATGTGTCCCCACAAAAAAGACCGCACGGCCGAGGCCATCGGCGTGATGACGGTCAATGGGCCCAGGAGACCGAGATCGGACGCGATCGGTGGGGACCGGTGGTGAACGCAGAGTCGCAGGTCCCGCACGACGTTTTTTCATGATAGTTTGATTTGAGAACCCCCGTCGTCGTCCCCGGTTTTCTGAGTCAAAAAAACACAAGACGTGAAAAAGACACATGCATTGGCTGCATGGAACTCAAAAAAGATGGAAAATTCGACTCTTAGATTTATGGCCTTTTCAGTGATTTGGTTGAGTCATTGGGAGTGAAACAGAAAGCGTGGGGGACATTTGGTCTCAAGGCCATGTGTCAAGAGACAGCATGCAAGAGCAAGATGACTAAGAGCAGTTCCCCACCCTGACACCATTTCTTTGGTCTCAAGAGTCGACATCTCAGATCAGAGGGTCCAGGACCAGGAACATCCGACAGATGTTGAATTTGGACGCCCTTCCGTGACGGATTGTTACATGTCAATTGTATTCAATGCTGGGCGCCTTTGTGGCGGATGTTCTTCAGGGCTGAGCTCAGATGGTCACTTGGCGCCCTAAAGCTGTACACATGAATGCGTAGGGTTCGACGCAGTTCTTTAGAGTTTGGTTCCCCCATGATAGGAACACGCCCGACCCACCAGGTAGAGTATAGTCAATCCCCCCCCATGATTGAGAGCTCTACTATGAAATGACTATTTGTTTCCACTATGACATGGTTCTGGGCACAGGTCATTTTTATGAGAAACACGTTGGTTTGGACATGTTCAACCCGGTCAAGTATGTCAATACGGTTCTGAATCTGGTTCAGAGCGGACTAAGAGAATCCTTTCGGATCGAGATACGCCGGGCATGACGACGGATTGGCAGAGCAGGAACGAGGGAACCTTGGTTTGGCGTGCTGGACGCAAAGATAGCTTGGTCCTGCAGGGGTCCGGGTCGGGCACTCAAGCTTTTGACGTGTGACATGCCCAGACACTCCATGTATATGGCATATTTACTGACAATTACATTGACCCCCAAAACCACCCCAATGTAGGCATATCTGGCAGTCCCATGGAGCGTGTGGGACATGTATACCGATGCATTGTGTTGTTTTCCCGATGCCACATGGGAAAGCTGTCGCCTCTCCTCGCTTTGGCGAAGTGGGAAGTGGTGGCCTTGAGACTTTCTTTGTGCGGATCGCCTCCAATCACCGAGGAATTTAAAGGACGGGTGTGTCAGACATGTTCCCTCTCCATTCCACGCGTTCCTGTCATGACGCGTTCATGTCCGAACAACGATGGGAACGCGTGGAGTTGCGCCGAACGACGGGGCGGACGTTCCGACGCTCGGCGGCTCCGCACGTTTCCGACGCCTCAGGTTGAGCAGCGGCGATCGGATCCGCATCGTGGATGGGACGGTGGATTGCTTCGTCGGGGGGCTGAGGAGTTGGACGAACAGAGCAGCTTGCGCCGGTGTTACAGATTGTTCACCCATGTTCACCCTTGGTGGTTGGTTCCACCGTTTTCTGTTTTATGTCTATAAAATGGTGTGCACGTCGATGTAAAAAGTAACAATTCAGCCTTTGATTTTGTTCAAGAAAGCCCTGGAAGTGCACCTGACAGACCCCTGGAAGTCCGTCCGAAGTCCGATCCAGGCACCGAACACATACGTACCCGACCAAAGACAACTCCAAAATGGAGTCACAAAGGGTGCCGAGCTTGGAGCATAGGGGTGCCCATGATCCACTCACTTGGGGACCAAAAACCACCCCTTTGTGGTCCAGGACGGGAATGCATGCTGCAAGCTAGAATTGCTCGAATTTTGGCAAAGGCAAAAGGAGCATGTTGTGAAGATTGTTTTTCTTTTGGCCATCCTCAATCATTGTCAGCGTGTTAGGAAAAAAACACAGCCGGCGCCGAAAATGATAGGATTTCAATGGATTTCAGCACGCAGGATGCTCAACCAATCCTTAGAACATCCAAGACATCTCACCCAGTAACCACTTCCTACTAAGGAACCAAGGCAAGCAGATCTTCGCTCTTTCCGTGTGTTTGGTGATTGAAATATGTTGAAACAGTTTGGGCCCCCTCGATGTGGCCCCAGGCCGTGGAATAGGTTCCTACATGGACCCCCATGGTCAACCACCGCCATTGTGTTTGGGTTGGACCAGTCTTCGGACCAGTCGTCACCATGGCTGAGGGCCTCTGGTGGAACCGGAACCAACGAACACCGGTGCTGGATCCGGTCGGGTCCGTCTTCCGAGGACTTCTCCCAATCCAAGCAGATGCACTCGGCCGTTGGGGAACTCAACCACCGTCTCACTCGGCCTGGGCGATCGATGGCCCGGGCGACCACGGGGCGGGGCGGCACATGCGCGGCACAGGCGGAGGGATTCGACCCCCAAGGTCCGCGGCCAAGTCAGTGGCATCGGCAGATTTGAAGACTAAAGCACCTCTACCTACCTGCACCCTCCTGAAGGGTGTCGCTTGTTGGAGTCCGTCATTTGGAGCTTTAAGGGTCTCTTCGAACCACTCCTTGTGGGTCGCCGGTGCCGGTGGTTTCAATGACGACATGTGCCGGTCGCTCCGCCAGTGCCGGACGGATCTTTCGGAGCCCCACACGACCACGGCAGGCCACGGGTCGAGGCAGCTAGAAAGTTGGTGTGTTCGAAGAGCTATGGGAAGAGCTATTGGTGTGTCTCTACTGCATGAACTCATCCCAAAAACAACAGCTTGAAGTGTAATTTCTTCCTGAAGCGTCAGAGGGTCGGAGATGAGAAGCAACCAGGAAGGGCAGTGGTAAAACACCAACCAAATCCCAGCCCCGAACCCTTGGAAATTGATTGCAAGGATAGCAGCCTGAAGGATCTAAGGATCTTAAGGCAGTCGATCTTCCAAATTCAACAACATGCTTTGTAGACTGGAAGTTTGCCCGCTTCCCTCACAGATTCTGTCAGCTAAGTCTAAGTCTGGCTGGATTGCATGAGCTTTGTGGCTCCCGTGCCAGGTTGCAACATCCGATGGGACCTATTTGCTTCCTTCTGGTGAGCGCTATGATGGAGACAGCATGATGGAGCAGCTTGGAACTGCAAGGCATGAAACCACGGTTCAGAACCATGAGTCATGAGGAAGCCCACAGAAGTCTCCAAAGTGTAGGTTTTCAACATCTCCTGGGAGGGTATCTTGCTGAGACGGTTGTCCGTCTTTCAGGAAAGTTCTCGGATGCACCAGAGGCGGAAAGATTTGGAGAACCTTCCAGGAGCCCTTCCCATTTCAAGGACATTCTTGACCCTGAGGTTCCAGAACCCACATCTCTAGAGCGTAAATCAGATGATTCCTGCAAGAGGAAGTGGAACACCACTGGGTTGCAGAGGAAAAGGTCGGAAAAGTTCTTGGGGCAATTTTCAGGGTCCATGTTCGTTGCACGGGGCCAGGTGCTCGGAAAACATGGAGGATATCATAGATAGGAGATCATTCATATGATGTGGCGTGCTTGAGTGGCTCCTTTCAAGTCCAGCTGAGCCCCGAAACACTGCAAATTCCATGGTAGTTTTGCCCACATGTTTTCATGTGCTTTCAGCAGCCGCTGCAGAACCTGGCTCGTGGTTCACATCGACCAAGGCGGTGGTTAGACATCGGAATCATGATTCCTGGCACCTACCAGGCGCGAAGAACGAGTGCGAGGAGGCAGAGGCAAAACGGCCGCCATCGAAGATCGACATCGACTGTCAACTTTGTTACCCAGAAGGTGATGAAATGAATCAAAGCTATGCATTTCAATGACATTTCAACAAATATGATCAGCAATCCCCATTGCCATTTCCACTATGAAATGGGTGGCCTTGAGGGCCATATACGGGTATTAGCATAATTTATTTCGCCAAGCACCTCGCTTTGATCCAGGTGTGCTGGTGCTCCGCTGGGCTGGGGAGCTGCGACAGCGACGAGGACTTCACCACCAAGGTGCCGCTGCGTCGTTCGGCGCTGAGACACGGACGGGGTTGGTGCTCGCGCCAGCTGAAACGGAGCCCGAGGATGCACGGCCCCATGATACATGAATTCAAGTCAGATGGCCCGAAACGGGGTGCATGTTCCTCTACAAACAAGTGGCGCCATCCACTTCTATAAACATTCCAAAGTGTGTACCCTCACTGCCAGGTTTGTCTCTCTAGTTGAGGGTTGTTGTGCCTGAGGCCAGGTGTCGCCCCTCGAGCCGGAGCCGAGACCTGACCCAACGGTATTCATTTAATGATTGATGATGGTTTGATGGCAATGCTCAGAAATGTAATTTTCTATAAAACTTAGATATTTGAGGTATATTTTCATGCTTTAGATAGTACTTTAGAAAGACGTGTTGCACTTAATAGCTCCATGTCTATGAAGCTGTAGCTGGTGCTCAGGAGGGAGCCGTTCGATCGGTCGCGGACGAGGGTCAACAGGGACCCCTTTGAAGCGACAGGGAGCCGTTCCCCAAGCCCTTGCTAGGAAATATCATGAATGAACATTGCCATACCCAAACACTCCATGAAACTGCCATATATGCCGATCAATTGACCCCCCCTGGCACCACCCCAATGTAGGCATATATGGCAGTCCCATGGAGCGTCTGGGATATGTATGGTGTGCCCCACTACCAGTAACAGTCGGCAAACAATTATCACGTGTTTTTTGGGGAGAAAAACCTACAACCAACCTTCATCATCCACCGTCACTGGATCTGTTTACTGGTATATAGTTGGAAAATAGACCAAAATGTTGACTATTACCACACCTTTTTGGGTGTGTGCTATTACCTGTAACAGGCTATCAAGTAGTTTATCACTATGTGACCTGCCACCAGGCCCCATCATCATCCACTGTTACAGGCAATAGTGGGATACACCCAAAACACACCCACATGATTGACTGATTTGCAGGTGGCCACCCTAGCGGTGGGCGGGCCCACCGCAGGGCTCATCCAGGCGGGGTGGTGCCCAAATAGAGGTCATTCAGGTTACAGGTAGGAATATGTTCAATGCATCTACAACATGTGCAAACATATACAGATTGATGCGTCTACAAAAAACACACATAGAAATTATGTCACGGGCCTTATTTAACCCAGACACTCCATGCATGGAATAAGAGGCATAGTTACCGATGAGTTGCGGTAGTTAACCCAGCATCCATGTAATCTTCCAGTGTTGGTGACATTTGGACGAATTTCCCAGACACCAGGGATCGTAACCCAAACCTGAAGCTGTGGCAGCACCGTGAGTTTACGCAATGTTGTAGTGACATCCAGCTGGTGCAAACACAGGGATGATTCAAATCAATGACGGGGTTTGAGGCGAGCAACATCATATTCAAATTAATTACAATATATGACAGTCTGACAGCCAAACAGAAACCATTGGGGCAGGCCCTGTCAGACACCTGTCATGACAAGACTCCTCCTTCTATTTCTGAACCCAATTTTCATCCGCACCCAGCCAATCAGTTGAGTGTTCAAGCCCTGAAGTGCATGTTCAAAGCCCCAACCTAGAGCAAGTTGGGCATCTCTTCTTTGGAGATCAACCCATTGCCATCGGCATCTGCGTTAGCCATGCCTGTCCTGAACGGCTCAGTCTGCTCGTGTTGCGCTGCTCAGGCTACTCGCACGTTGATCAGGTGAGTTCCACATCTATGTGATCCGAGCTACTGAAGAATCACTGAACGGATCTGAAAAGGTCTTGTGATTTGCCAGCCCTATGCCCGATTGGGTCGCGTTTGGGGTCCGGCGGGGCCGTGTCCCCAGTTCTCCCAAATCGATGGGTCCGACATCCTCCGCCGTTCTGCGCAGCTCTTGGGCAGGTCTTTGAGTGCGTCACAGGGGTCGGGCAGCCGCAGAAACGGAGCCGCGAGAAGCGAGAATGGCGAACTGAGCGTTTGGGAAGGAACTTGAACAGGGCTCTTGGTCGCTCTTTCTCCTGGAGATATTTGATGGTGTGAGCCCATGACGTTGTGAGCCAGCACCCGGGTGATGTATTCCCGCCATTGCCTCTCAAGAACATCATCATGACCTTCTGGAATAGAAACTTTTGCCTGCAAGACTGATTGGTTGTACGTATAGCATATATGTTGGAAGAAAGAGCTTGGCCTCAATCTGGACAGTAGACGGATACCAAAGCTGGACTCATCCAAAGTCCAGATTTCGCTGGCTTTCTACTGAAGTGTCTCCAAAAATCCTCCCAACCTTGATCTTGAATAATTGCGTTCTGTTGACCATGGGACTGGAAGAATTGCCTTTCTACCTGATCCCAGGTCAACCAGCCCTGGCCATGTTCAGATGCCCTTGGCTCCCCTGGCACCATCCTTCGTTTGCGTTGGCGAGGTAGCGTGCACTTTGCCAATCGAGGGCTCAGGCGAGTGGCGTCGCGGGCGTCGCGGCGTAGCACCGTGGATCAGGGCAGATGTAGCACTGCACACAGCGCTCTGGCACTGCAGCACTTCAGAGACCGTTCTTTTATTTTTCTCTCTCTCCCTCTCACTCTCTCTCTCTCTCTTTGTGTCTCTTTTTGCCTCTTGCGCCAGATTTTTTGGGACTTCAAGGATCTGGACCCAAACCAACACATAGGCTTCGAGGTTCCCCAAGCCGCAAACCATGGAGGCTTCGACCGCTATTTGCGGCTCGCACCCTCTGAGCCTCTTCCTGAGGCCTGAGCGACAATGATTGGATCTATGTCATCGCGGGTCATTTGGAGTCTGGGCTTCCCGGCGTTGCGGTGATCGTTGAAGAGGGAGACCCCCTGGGCTGGGCCCAAGGCTGGTCCATGGGTGGTCTATGTTCCTTCTTCCAGGGGGTTGAACTGGGAGGTCTTCCGGTTGAACATTACACAAGCCTTCTTTTCTGCAGGACCCAGGGGCACCCAGGATGGTCACTACGTATAATTACCAATCCACCAGGGCATGTGGGACATTGAGAAGATATGAAATAAGAGAATCCGCCTGGAGTCTCAGTTCGTACCTTGGAGAGTGTTTGCAGGAATTTGTTTCATATGTTTCATTATACATGTGTTTTGTCTTAGTCCCATTTTCCCGGGTACAGCGTGAGCTCCTGGCGGGTGCACCTGAGCGACCCCTGCATGTGTTGGAGCCCAAACATCTCTTTTCCCCGTCTGCCGGGTGAGGGTTTTTAGATTCTGTCGTCAGAGCTGTCATCTCCTTCTCCTCTTCCTCTCTTCGCCTCCTCCCAACCAGTGCCAGCTCCTGGTGGCCACCGCACCTCAACCGCGAGCGCTGGATCGCAGTGGGCACCACCGGACCTCAACCGCGAGCGCTGGATCGCAGTGGGCACCACCGCACCTGAGAGGTTAGGTTCCTGCGAAGGTGACTGGGCCAAGGATTCTTATAGGGCAACAGCGCTCGACAGCTTGAGCCAACTGCTGAGCTACCCGCTACCCGTTCCTGAACCATCCCACCGGAAACCGCATACCCAACGTGAAGTGGAGTGCTTATTGAATTCTGTCCTGTTCCGTACTGTGGAGGCCTGTCGCAGCACCTGCTTTGAGCTCTGAACGCTATAGATGTTTGATGTGCGTTGGCCTTTGCAGCATTTTGCAGCTGAAGCGGGTGCAGCCAAAGAACATTATAAGTCCGAACAAGTCGAACAAGTGTCCAAACATAGACAACAACTGCAACAACCACAAGAAAGTTTCTCTTGTTTCTTTGACGCCGCGTCTTTTTTCTGAAGCTGGCCTTGGAACACGGCCAGATACCAACCCCACCACCACCCTGACCTCTACTTGTACTATTGCTCCTGCCTCTACTACTGCTACTACTGCTGCTGCTGCTACGACGACGAAGACAGCGACGACGACCACGTCTCCGACTCCTACTCCTACTCGCCACAACAACAACAACTACTACTACTACTGCTACTACAACAACTACTACAACAACTACAATTACAACAACAACAACAACTACTACTACTACTACTACTTCTACTACTACTCCTACTCCTATACTCCTATACTCCTACCACAACTCCTACTCCTACTCCCCTCTCACTCCCACTCCTACTCCTACTACCACCTGTGCTACCAATATATGTACCACTGCACCTCACCGTGCGGACGGGTGTTCTCCCAGGTGTGGCATGGCGCCCCAGAGCAGTGCAGTGAATCAAGGTGGTGGATCCAGTGGGCCAAGAACCAGTGGCGATGCCCGGGCAACCCAGTGGAGACAGAAGAAGTCGGACGAAGTGAGTGAGACAGTCGGAAGAGTTGCCTTAGGGCATCAGGGTGTGGAATTTGGTGTCCATTGTTCCCGGGTTGTCCCCGTGGTTTTGGATCCCAGCATCCATTGAACCATATGAATGCTGGGTATCCAACACCACGGGGAAAGAGATTGACCATACCGGACCATACCTTTTTTTCATTCGAGCTGCGGGCGAGTGAAAAAGGCACAGTGCCCTCTCTCCAGCCAATGGGGAGTAGATAGGTCCAACTTTGTTTTGCATGGATGCCTAATGACTTCCCAAACCCTGGGTAAACATGAGGTCTTCCAATTGCCATGGCCATAGTATACAGTATACTCCATTAGCCCCCATCCGACCACTCCCGATCAGTCAGCTTCGACCGGACCCATGTCGACCAGGATACGGTGTCTCGCTTTGGTGGAATGATTATGGGCCGACACGGGGACTTCAAAGTGTGCTGGTGCGGGAGCCCCTTGGCAGAGGATCGACAGACGGAGTGTGTGTTTTGGTTGAAACCAAACGCGCAACGAGAGAGGCCTGTCACAGCTTCCTGGACCCTCCAAAGCACCCTATAGATCCTTATTCATTGAACATACATGAATCATACGATAAAATCCTGATATGAACCTATTAATCATATGTATAATTTACAATTAATATGTTTGCATGCATTTTCCGAAGTTGAGAACTCCATCTAAGCAATGGTGCCGAACTCTTGCGATGGCTCGATGGCTCGAGCTGGTCGGCTCGGTGTCGACGGCTTCGAAGCGCATGGACCGCCACATGAATCACCTGCAGGTCACCGAACTGTGGGACTGACACCTGAAAGGTTCTCCCAATCAGCTGGATATTTTTTTGTGAACACCGAACTATAGTTCCCAGGGAAAGGGGTCATGAAGTAGTGGAGTCAGCTTAGTCAGGTAGCAAACTCCTCCCCTCAAGTTTCTGGTCAATTTTTGCATGGTGTGATTCGTTTCTAAGAGAGAGGGAGTGAGATGTAGGGATGTGTAGGGTTCGCATGTGCAAAGACTTACATGAATCAGGGAGTCTAGCTGAGTCTAGCGGCTAGTAGCCATGATCATTGCCATGTGGCACTACATGCTGGGACGCCTTCTTGTCTTCTTCATTGTGGCAGTGTGCGAAGATGCTTGTGACGAGTTGCGAGAAGTGGCCATGCGCATGGCGCCCATGTTCGAACTGGCAAGTCTTCCGATGCACACACAGGCGCTCATGCAGATGAATGAAAAGGCCGCCAAGACGTGTCAAGTGATTCAATCGAAGCTCGGCGACATGCCAAACGATGAACAACACTGCCTGTCTGGTGCAGCCTTGCTCTTTTGCAGGCAGGCCTTCCATATAGCCACAGGCTATGTGATTCCACATTGCCCACTGGATTTGTTTGGCTGGAGCTCCAGGGGGTCCTTTGACTTTCTGCGAGAGGAGGTCCTCAGTGGACGCTGCAAGAACGAGATACAGTTGCGAGGCCCAAAGGCTGTGGACTCAAAAGGGTCAAGGTCAAGAAGGTCAAGGCCCTGTGTGGAAGGCGTTTCCTTCTGTGCGACGCGCGTCTTAGAACTACGTCTCTTGGATGATCACTTAGTGACTTCCTTGTGGATTGATCGACCAGGAGGTGTTCATGAGGGCGTGAAGATTCAATTTCACACGGGCGATCGATGGAAATGGATGCGGAATGGCGCCTTGAACACCAGCGGTTGGCATGAAGTCAGAGGCGAGCGGATCCGTGGCCTGAAGATCTTGGCGCCGGGGCGACGTTTCTGCCTTTGCGTGGCGCTACAGGGCTGCGGGTGGCAGCATCGCCCTAGCCCGTCTTTCTCCACGCTTCTTCAGGAGCCTTACCCAGTCTTTGGTATGCAGTACTTGATCCAAGACAGCCTCATGAAATACATGAAGTCCAAAGAGAATGCCAACACAGATTCTGAGACTCTGGTAGTGGAGGGCGACGGAGCTGATGCGCAGATCTTGTCACCACATTTGGCACGAGCTGGGCGCTTTCTCCTAGCCTTAGAGGCGCAGCTCGCTGCGCCGGCCTCCCGGCTGCGGCCGCTGGAGGAGCTCCTACCAAAGCCGTGGAGGCTGGGTGCCGAGCTCCTGCTGTTGGAGCTGCACGCGGCGCAGGCGCTGCGCCAGGCGCCACTGGATGGGCGCGTGGGGTCAGCGTTCTGGGAGCATGTGCAGCAGGCCGAAGGTGCCTTCCGCCACACGGACACCACGGGTCCTGGGGCCTCCGCGTGCGGCGTCACGGGCGCCTGGCAGTTCCTGCACCGAGCGCAGCTGCGGCTGCAGGGGCGAGATGCTCCCATGGACGACTTAAGGGATCCCATGGTGAACATCACAGCTTATCTCAGCGAAGAGCGCGAAGGGCCTTGTGGCCAGGTGGCCTTTCCAGGGCAAAATGGAGCAGATCGCTGGGCCTTGGAGGAAGTGTTTTGTTGCAAGACAGGCGGTGTGTATGTGGACATTGGTGCAGCTCACAGCTGGAGAATTAGCAACACCTACACCATGGATGCATTTCTGGGATGGATGCTTGGATGTAAATTCTTACCCCCTGAGGCTGGCCTTTGAATATGTGCTGACACCTACCCGGGGCCAATCCCAGGAAACATGGATCACTTTCAAAACCCCTCACTGGGGGATTGAGGACACACATCTCAGAAACATCTCAGAAACCAACAGGATCCAGCAGGTGGAACACGGTGAACCTTTGATGTTTTCCATTGTTTTCCAAGGCAACTCGGTAGTTCGATCTGCTTTTTGTCCAGCCAACTGAAAACGGCCCTTTCCCAGTCTACCCTATATATAGTGACCCACTTCAAACCATGGCTTTTCCTCGGATGAGGTTCATGTTCGGGTCCATCCCCTTGACCTGGGGAGGATCATGTTCTTTTCCCACTCCACCTTGACATCTAAATCTTCTAAAGGACTCCCCTCTTCTTCGGATCTTCAAAGGACGGGTCTTTGCGTCGACGTCTTCTTCGAGGACCCCGAGACCTTCGACTTGCTCCGGCGCTGCCAGCGGCTCCGTCGCGCCGTGTGGCGCGCCAGCGACGAGCGGCGCACCTTCCGCCGGCCCACGCGCACCGCGGCAACAGCGACGGTGCCGCATGGGCATGGCTGGGTGGAGGGCGATGATGCCTTGGAGAACCAGAGGCGCTCCGAGGAGAGGTGTGTGTGTGCTTTTACTATATTTGTTTGCAAGACGGGTGATTTTTTGGGGGGCGGGGAAGGTCCCACAAGAGGAAGTTGTGGAGTGTTCCGACATTGGACAGGAATATATAGTATTAATTATGTATTAATTAATATGATTTTATGATTCATGATTGAAGATGGGGATGTGACATTTCCGTCCTCGAGCAAAAACTCAGAGACTTGGAAGTGGAAAGAGTAAGGCTAAAGGAGAAGAGAAGAAGAGTGCACAGATGATAATAGATGGGAAACAATCGCAATCATATTGTTTGCTTTCCCATTGACTAGTTTTCCCTAGGGATCCAAGTACCTCCTCAAAAGGTACTTGGACCCTCCTGGCACCCACCCCAGTCCCACCTTCTCAGAGGGTACGACTGGATCCGAATCCTTAGGGTTTTGTTCTGTTTGTTTTGCACGTGATGGTTGGAAGGAGCTGTATGTTGATGCAGCTGTGTCTCTCTTCCTCAGGACATGGCCGCTTCGCTGGGTGAGGCTTGGACCTTCACCACCGCCACCGTATCCACGATCTCATTGTGGGACCTTCTGCGGCGCTTCGCCAACTCCTCGGAAGGCTTCACGGTAGATTTCTTGAGCATGGACATCGAGGGCAACTCGGAGGACGTCTTGGAGGCCTTTTTCGAAAAGCGAGATGAAGAACTCACGAAACATGGGGCAAAACCGGATGCCACGTCCGAAATGGACATCTTCATCGCCACCCTGGCTGTTGAGATCTCCAACGACGAGGAGCAGCAAAGTTGGAACACCTCGCGTACCGGGCGGCTGCTCACGCGGCACGGCTACGAACTAGATCACCGGAGGGGACTGGACGAGTACTGGCGCCATTCGTCCGTGCAGCACTGCAAAAAAGCGGAGCGGTTCCGGCCTTTGGGGGACGAACTTGGCCGGGAAGGAGCGGAGGATCACTGTGCCAGTCAGACTTGCGAGTCACATCCTGCGAGTGACAGACTAAAGATTTGTGTTTAACACATATACTTTTATTAGGTACTGCCTGTACCTCACAGAGGCCAAAAAGATCCAAAAAGGAAAGTGTAGGCAAACTTTATACAGTAGTAATTCTTTTGACTACCACGGGGTGAAGCATGAAGCATGCGCTCAGATGCGCCCCAAGGCCCAAGGGTTCATCACTCGGCCATGGGAAGGGGAAGGGGATGCAAGCTGCAAGCTGGAAGAGCAGATTCAATCGAAGGCAAGGCAAAGCATCCTGAATTTCTGGGGGTTTGGAGAGGGTCGCCCCCGGTCGTGTTGGATCTTTCGGAGGTCCGGCCAGCTGCAACGAAGCACGATGGGTGACACCTCTCGTGGAGGTCTCGGCAGAGGTTGAGCTTGAACCCTTTCAATCTCTCTTGGGCAAAATTGTTTTTTTTTACTCAATTTTATGGAATATTAGGGTTACATATACGACATAATTAGATGATCATAATCATATAAGATGTATGTGCTGGGCTAATTGTTTGCCCTATCCGTACGGGAGTTAATAGTTCATCGTTTTCACCACCTTTGCGCAATGACTAGAACGAAACTTAGCACAGGTACACTGACCCAAATAAGAAGCCGGGCATCCGCAGGTGCAGGCGGCCATCGCATGTTCGCTGCTTGGTGCTTTCAATCTTTTTCAATAAGTTTCAACCTGTACCAGACCTTGGGTACCACTCCGAATGGACGACTCGTCCAATGCACACGTCTTGCGTCTTTCCGGGTGCGATCCCGTGAGGTTACGATCCCATTAGCTGTCCATCCTGCTGCTCCACCATGCAAGAGTACACGGTCTATGCCGGCAACCTCACCAGCGGTGGCCCTTTGCAAGGTGCCTGCGGGTTGTTGTTGTTGTTGTTGTTGTTGTTTTTCCATGTTGTTTCGACTAAGGGCAGCCATGGTCCAGGGAAGTGTTGGGGAAGATGGATGGTTGAGAAAGGGCATTGACTTGTCAATGATGATCCTCGAGCTTGCGTGGCTGCGTAAGTGTTGTTGTTGTTGTCGTCGTTGTTGTTGTTGTTGTTGTTGTTGTTGTTCTTGTGTTTGTTGTTGTTCTTGTGTTTGCTGCGAAGTGTTTTTTCGCATTTAGCAGACGACATCAGTTGAAGTTGTTCTTGTTTGAATGCCTGCTGCTGCTGCTGCTGCTGCTGCTGGTGCTGCTGCTGCTGCTGTAGCAGTAGCAGTAGCAGTAACTGTAGTAGGTGCTGCTGTAGTAACTGTAGTAGGTGAATGGTTTCTTGTTTTTGTTATGTCCGTGTTGCTTGTTGCCATAAGGACTTGTGGGTCAACTTGATAGGGGTTCTGGCTCAAAAGAAGGGAGTAGCAGTAGTAGCAGTATAGTAGATTGATTTGGTTCCATTTTTGCCTGAGGTTTTGGTACGATTAACTCATGATCGTCCACAGGTACAGGCTTTCGTCCACAAGTTCTTTCCATGTATGGACAGGACTCCTCCCACCAACCACAAACAGTTGCAACACACGCTCCTGTGGGAGATTGTTCGGTTTGGCCTTCGTTCACCGATCGTCAGCGTGCTGACTGAGTCCCACTCACTGAGGGGATCAGTCCCATTCACTGAGGGACCCCTCCATTCCTTTTTCACAGGTTGAAGGCCACCGCTACTAGGTTGGAGGCCTACAACTTGTAGGTTGGAGGCCATCGCTACCAGGATGGAGGCCATGGCAATTAGGTTGGAGGCTATTAGACACTCGCTGAGGGCTCACTGAGAGAAACAGGCACCGCTTGGACAACAAGATTTTGACTTTGACGCGCCAATCCTGTTGATGAACTCCGGAGGCTCTGGAGGCATCAGAAAAAGGCTATTCACTCTGACAGTGCTGCACTATCGCAGAAAAAAAAGCTCGTCCAGATCCTCCAAAGCTTGCACAAAAAGAACCAGGGCCCAGCCTTAATTACCCCCCCCTCCAACAAGCATGGAAGTGGAATGAAGTGGACAATCACTTTTTGTTGTAGAGGAAACTTGTTTTCCAGGGGCCATGTTCCACTTCCATGATTGTTTCAGGGAGGGTCATGACTCCCAGTGGCAATTCAGAAGACTTGCAGCAGGGACGGCGCCAACACCAAAACCATCTCACTGCTCCCACCCACCCATACGCCGCCGTCAACGACCAGCAACTCGCCGGTTCGCCACGTCCGCCAGGTCAAATCGATCGGCCTCCCATTGGAGTGTCGGCCCGCTCAGATGGCCGGCAGCAAACTGGCGCCGGGAACGGCACGGGAACGGCTCCAAAATAGACAGACACAAAGAATGATGACATGTATACCTGGACCTTCAAGGGGTGTCCATTGGAGGTCCCTTAGTGGTGTAGGGGCTTCCAGCCAGGTGACCCCGACATGAAGGTGCTGGTATGACACCAGATCCTTACATACTGTTTTCGATATCTGTGAGCCACACCTACTCACAAACCCAAACCACGCGACCTGTTTTGGGTGTCTAGGTGTCTCAAGCGTCCAACGTTTGTGCGAGGATCTGCTCAACCTGCCTCGTAGGTAAAGTGCCTCAATCACTTAATCATCCTGTTCCAATGGATCAGAGATGTTGGTCAAACCATATCAATAATATATATTCATTCATTCAAGGTAGGCAGGGTCGGTGATGAGGAATTATTTGATGTCATTCAGTTCACTCACTCCTTTCAGCTTGAGGCTCAAGCCAAAAAGGAGTGTCGCTCCGTGTGAATCAGGGTCGCTGATTCGCAAGATTCTTTTTGTGTGCGAGCCATGGCTGACGCAAATGCTCGACGCGCGGTTGAGCAGGAGAAACTGAATACCTGGTGTGCCAGGATGGGGATTCAGAGTGCAAGCGACTTGGCTTTTTGGTTTACCTCCTACGAGGAAGCACTTCGTGAAGCCGGTCGCGCAGTGGCAGATGGGTGGGATCTCGCTCGCCGTGAGAGCGAACCGGGGATGGCAGCCCTGGTTCGGCACCTTTTTGCGAGAGAGACAGTTCGCCAGTCTCGCCCGCCACAACCATCCAGTATCCCGGCTCCTTCATTGCCTTCGTCTTCGGTGGCCCGTCCAAAGCCGTCTTCATTTGCTGGGCCTGTCAAGCCCAAAAAGCAGCCAGCCCAGTCGGCTGATGCGAAGGGCGGAGTCGCCGCCTTGTGTATTCGTGACCTGTTGGGCATCATGGTGACGTTGATGCCTCCGCCACCTGCTCGACGAGATGAATACATGGCCAATTGGGCTTCCCGCTTGGAGAAGCTATGCGCCCGCACTGAGGCGGCCACCATCAAGCGCGTAGTCCATACCTGGAAGGACTTGGTGCGCTATATGGACCATTTGGGGTTGAAGTTCCCCGACCCCCATGCGTTGGCCACCTTCGTCAGGGAGCACCATGGTCCTACACGTGTGTTTACATCCCTGGGCTGGATGATTCGAAACCTTCGTGTACCACTGGATTTGAGTGAAGCTTCCAAGCCGGCTCCGGTCCGGAGCACTCGGCTGGGACAGGGCAGCCCCGCTTGAGCCGGGCATGGTGACCCACTTGTTGGGGGTCCTGGAGTACACCGCTCACTGGCCTATCCTGATGGCTGCTGCGGCCATGGTGTTTGGGCTCATTCGGTTTTGCCACGTGCAACGAACTTACCTTATTGGTGCGAACTCCGCCATCCTCATCTTCTGGTGCTTCAAAGGCAAGACCGGGACCCGGGATGGGTTCACCTGGTCGATTCCTCGGCAGCTGGGCAGCCTCGACCTTTATGCCATTTGGAACCGCCAGTTGGACAAGGTCCGTCCAAGACACGGCGAGGGGTATCGTCGTTGGCACTTTTTGGCCTTCGACTCTGACACAGGTGTCCCCGTGTCCATTGGGCAATTCCTTCGAGTGGTTCGACCCTATTTCGATGGCGTCTTGGATGTGCAGAACCTCAGCTCGTATAGCTTCAGGCGGGTGGTGCCCACCTTAGCAGGGATTGTGCGGCTCACCGATACCGAGCGCCTTGCTATTATTGGCCAAACGGACGGACGCTGCGAGTGGTAGTTCTACCGCACAGACTCCATTGCGGTACGATGCTCGGAAACAAAAGCAAGGCCACCAACTCCGGCTTGCTGCTGCTTTGTTCTTGGCCAGTGCACCCGAGCTTCTTTGGGAAGAAATCAAGACTACATCCGCTGTGGAGCGATGGTCCGAAGCTATGGTAGCCACGGACGAGTTGCTGTCCGAGAACCCCAGGGTCGTTCGCGTCTCGTCTGAAGACATCCCTGGAATGCCTATGGTATTATGGTGAAATCGTTGTTGCCGGCATCCTTGGCGGTTATCCGTACAGCTGGACAGAAGATTATTCGGGCTTTGCGCAAGCGGGCAGCTGCTACAGCCTTGACGGGACTTTCTTCCTCTCCATCGCAGCCGAAGCCTACGGTGTCTCCGCGCCTGGCGCCCAAGCAGGACGAGCCTCCCCTGTAGAGACGACGCTGCCAGGGGCCCGGGGACTCCGGCGGTGGCTGTCAAGAAGAAGCCGCAGCCACCGGCTGCCAAGGCTCGACCTCCGCCGCCGGCGGGACCGCTCAACGAGGTCTCCGATGCGATGTTCGATATCGCCGCTCGTGAACGTTGGGCACAACCTGGACACAGTGGACGACCAGAGCCTCCTACATTGGTCTTTTAGGGTGCCGACGGCCACGGGTCGCTCTACCTTGCTGGTCTGCCGAAAGACCCTCGGTGGGTGCGCGGCAACGATATTGGGTTCATCGCCTCTGCTATGGAGAAAACCGCCGCTGAGTGTCCTGGCGGAGTGGCACAGCGGGATTGCTTTCAATTGTCGTGCCCTGTGTCGTACCAGGGCGCGAAACGTGATCAGGCCTTGCAGGATATCAAACAAGCGGCCTTCACTACCCTTACTGCCGGGTCTAACGGTCTGGTCCACTGTCAGGCCGGAGTGCACAGGGCACCAATCCTCATGGCCATCCTCCTTGCTTGGATCAAGCGCACCGACTTCGACCAGGAGTACACGAGACTGGAAGGGCTGAGGGCTATCGATCGCCAAGGCGTTTTGAAAAGACGCGGCGGCGATGCATTGTTTAGTTGGGCCCGGTCGAGCTGCGGGGGGAACCTGCCCCAGCTCCCAAGGTACCCTGTCGTTTTTATATGTTCAACAAAGGCAGGGGCATTGTGGCACGTCGAGCGCGAAGGCGCACCGTGGTGCCGGTGGAGACAGGCGTCTCCAGGTTTCCGTGGCGATACCCACCGTGCTACGTCTGTACACGAGGCCTTGGGGTATGATCGCCAGATTTGCAAGTCATGCCAGGCTGTGCTTCCCGGTCCGGACCGACGTGCATTGGCCTAGGCTGTACGTCTAGTGAATTTGTGTCAAAAGGCGCATTGTCATGTCCTGGGGGCAAGTGTGACCGGATGTGCGCCATGTCCGTTTTGACCGTTACTCACAGTTGCAGCTTCGTTCATTCAAGTTCGTTCGTTCAGCATGGACCGACCCCAGGCTATCCAAAGCAGTTGAGTTGAGGGACTTGGGACAGCAGGCTCGTCTAGCCCTGGAGTCCCTGCCCCCTATTGATTCCCCTGTCTGGGGGTGGTTCTGGTCCAGATTCGTGCTATGCAGAGCCTCTGTACTAGCTGGATTGAGTGGTGGGATGAGATTCAAGACATCCCCAGGGAATTCGCCCAGCCTGAGCCGGAACTTCATCCACTGTTGGGGGCACGGCCACCTTACGTCTCTGTTGTACGGGCCTTTTGTGACGAGATCAAGCTTATGAGTACTACGTTGGCCCCTGCTGAGCGCCATCGCCTACGTTCGGCCCTGGTGCTGGCCCATGATGAGGTGACACCGCTTGCTGATGCCCTGCACTGGGATGCTTTGCGCTGCCTGGGCTTGGAGCTCAATGAGTTGGCACCGCAGTTAGAGTAACGTACCTTTGATGGTTGGTAGACAAAAGGTTCGACACTTTTGATGTGTTCTTTTCATGAGGTGGTCTCACGTTTTCTTTCCAATCTATTATGGTGTTGCAGCTGTCTTCAAGTTTCAAGTGTTCAATTCGATTTCGACGATCCCTCGATTGGCTGACATGTCGTCCGCACCTCCCAAGCAGTTGGCTACGCCTGAAGATACCTTCACGGCCTTGGCTGCACAGTTCAACTTCGACAACCGCATCAAAGACAAGATCCTTGAGTTGGGCATCCGTACCTTGGCTGAGTTCCGCCACTACCCCAGGACGGACGAGGAAGTCAAGAAGCTCTTTGTGGACAGCCTTACGCCGTCGTTGGATGACATCCCGGCTCGACTGCAGGCCGCTCGCCTTCGCTTTGCTTGGAACTCCTGCAAGGCCATGTTGGACGCCGAGCATACTCGGGGCCGCCATATTGCCCTGATCGGCTTATTGATGATGTTCATCGGGTGGCCTGACCCTACCTTCATGGAGTGTCCATTCCATACGTACAGACCTATGTGACAGAGGACGTCCAGTCCCACCCCACTCCCACCCCACCGCCGCCCCACTCCTGCGCCACTCCCGTCCCAGTCCCGTCTAGTCCCACACGACTCCCGCCCCAGTCCCGCCCCACGCCCGGCCCCACTCCGGCCCCGCTCCCTCCCGCCCCCTCCCGTCCTACTCCAAGAGATCGTCTGACCACTAAGGTCACGGACCTCATGGACGAAGCCACCCAAACGAACCGGCTCCCGCCAGGTCTTGCCGCCAAGCTGTTCGGTTGCCTGGGCTTCCTCAACACGGGGTGTTTTGGGAAGTTGGGGAGATCAGGATTGAGCCCCCTGAAGGAACGGCAGTATTCTCGTGACACCGCTTTGACTGAGGACCTCTCACGTTCTTTCGTGACCATCAAGTCCCTACTCACCTTGCGCCCTGAGCGCGGTAGCCGGCAACGCTACGTCGCGGCATCCGATGCGGCCCAAGACGAGCCTCGGCAAGGTTCAGCGGGCCTGTTATTTATTGGACCCCAAGGCGAACGAGATGCCTATGTCGTTGACATTACGGCGGAGCTCTTCAACCTGTGGTCCGAGCACCCCACCAAAATCGCCCAGCTGGAGCTTCTTACAGTTTATGTCGGCTTCATCTTCGTGGCCAGCCAGGCCCGCTCCTGTCAGGGGCTTTGGTTTGTGGACAACATTGCAGCGCTGATGGCCCTAGTCAAGGGCAGGAGTGATAACCCGGAGCTGGACACTATGGCAGGATGTATCCATGCTCTCCTCTATTCACTGCGCAGTGGGTGCTATTTTGAATGGGTCCAATCCGCAGATAATTGGTCCGATGGTATTAGCAGGCAAGGGATTCACGATAAATGGTATCAGGCTCATGGATTCCGTGTACATCGCGTTCCAGTACCTCACCTCCTACTTCGCCTACCATACGTCATTATAAATCGTGTGTTCCAGTTCTTCTGAGTGCTTTGGGTATGTAGAATGCATTGGGAACGGCTACCTGGCAGAGGTATGCACCAGGGGTGCGCGCAGCGTGGGCTGCTGTGACAGGGTCACATTAACCAAAGCACTTTTGAACAAGACTTTTGAAGCTCGTGCGAAAAAGAAATGAACCGAGTCCGACTCGTCATACATCAAGTCAAGTGTATCTGATGCAGCCGAATATATTCATTCATTCAAGGTAGGCAGGGTCGGTGATGAGGAATTATTTGATGTCATTCAGTTCACTCACTCCTTTCAGCTTGAGGCTCAAGCCAAAAAGGAGTGTCGCTCCGTGTGAATCAGGGTCGCTGATTCGCAAGATTCTTTTTGTCCCACCCACAACACCCTGTGCTCGGTACGAGTGGTTACAGGTGCTCGTGGCAGCTGTCGGCCTGAGTTCCATGGTTGCGGCGCATCCAAGTGAATTCCTTGGCCTGTGTGATGTCGTCCACGGAGTGGCCTCGTTAGTAGCAGCAGTCTGCAGACATCTACAGTTTGATTCGATTCGACGCTACGGTCTCCATCTGATCCCAGTGGCCCATTTTTAACATAATTTCCAGTTCCTCGTTCGGAAGTCCAGTGGCACCGCGTGGTCGCTGCCAGCTGAGTACCACGGATGCGGTTCCTTATTTTTCTATCTGATGTGACTGATTGTCACCCTGGCGCAGTCTGCCACAAGCCAGATGAATTGCAGCTGTCGGCCTGGCTAATTGCTCTGGCAATGAGCTGATGGACTGGTGCTGTCTGCGGGTTACCATGGTGTCCATTTTGTCTTATCATTACCGATTTGAATGTTTTAGTGGCTGCTGTCGGCGGAAAAGCCACGCCCTTTGCAGCAGTCGGCCAGGCAAAATACTTCGGTCATGAGTCTAGATACCATTTCTCCAGTGACATTGCGGAGCAATTGTAGGTCACTGTATTTGCAGCATAAGAGTGTCGACTCTTGGGTTACTGCACTGTTTATGATTTGAACCCTACTCCAACATAGTCATGGGACTGACATTCAGTATCCTCTTGACTATTTTAAGGAGTCTACCAGGTAATGGTAGGGGAACGAATACCTGGCAGAGGTATGCACCAGGGGTGCGCGCAGCGTGGGCTGCTGTGACAGGGTCACATCAACCAAAGCACTTTTGAACAAGACTTTTGAAGCTCGTGCGAAAAAGAAATGAACCGAGTCCGACTCGTCATGCATCAAGTCAAGTGTAACTGATGCAGCCAAATATATATATATATATATTTTTTTTTTTTAAAATCGTATATATATATATATTATATTTATATCATATATATGCATATCGTGTTTTTAAAACATTATCACACTAGCCATTTGGCCTTTTCATGGTCTCCAGTCGGCGCATGTCAGCGAGTTTCACCCTGGGGCCCATGTCACCAGTTGGTCTAACGAAAAGACGTCGTCATCGGTGCGAGGCCCTTCACCTACACCATCAACGGTTGGGGCATGAGCGATGTCGACAGGAGCGATGCAGCGGTGTGTGTTCTTGGCAGCCTTTAACCTACTAGCGATGGCCTCCAAGCTTTAGCTATCAAGCTGGAAAATAGTTAGACCTGTACAGCATATACCCTATATCAAGCGCCTCAAGGCAGGTACTATGCCAGTCCCAGTCTGGAGTGTTTGGGCCATGCTTTCTGTTCGAAAAAACACGTCCCGAAACCCGCCAGGATTCGCATTGTGGACAATAGCGTGATTTGTGGACAAGCAGGTGCAGAGGTTCAGCCAGGGCCTGAGCCTCCACCCGCGCCCACGGCGGTCGGTCCGGAGTCGTCACTCGTTCGGGGCTTACGACGAAGAAACGGAACACCACCACGAGTGGTGGTGGCTCTCGGCCTCCGGGTGTGGATTGTAGAGGTTTTCCATGAGTAGACTCATGACAAGTAAAGGACCCCTCCATTTGGATGGTCGAAACCCTTCAGGCCAGGCGGGTTTTAGTATGCAAGAGTCTACTTTAGGAGCTGGAAATGATCCCTGTTTTTGAGAAGAAGTTATTGTTTCAAGACCCGCAGGCGGTCGCAGCAGTGCGGTACACGGAGATGGTTTCGATGTAATCTTCCATGTATGGCATATTTGGCCATATACATTGGGATGGTTGACCTGAGGTCGATGCAGGTAAACATTCCAGAATACATGGGTGGCCTGGGTTTTGTACAATCAAACATAGATTTGTCCTCCTCTCAAGGTGTCCTGCCCGGGAACTTGAATTCGCTCAAGATTATATATACTTTTATAGAGGGCAGAGCCACTTTCGTCAGATGGCACTTGACCCTGGCTGAAAAGCGCTGGTAGGGTCGAGAGGTGGGCTGAACAGTGTAATGCATGTATATACACCTCACGGAGACACCTGCCCAAATTTTGGAAACGTGGAAATCCTATGAGCTTGAGCGTAATTGCTTGAGCTTGTGTGTTGGGAATATAAGGATTCCCTAGCAAAGCTTGCCAGAACTGCACAAATGTGATAAGGCATGATATATATATATATATATCCACATTATATATATATGTATATACATACATGTTATGTAGACTCTCGACTCTTGATGACCAAAGCCCCTCCATTTGGATTGTGCAACTATTGTATATGGAGTGATATAGTACTTAATTAGTCAAGAGTCTACAGTAGGATAGTGTCATCGGAAGCAGATTCTGCTCAGGACACCAGCCTCATTCACCCGAATGTTCAACCTTCAGATGTGGGACTTCCAAACTCACCCCAAGCACCGACCGACCTAGATCTTCCAGCTATGTCCAAATTTTTCGCCTTGCGCATCCCACTCCTGTATAACAAGCCAGCTTGGGGGCAGATCGACCTCCAAAGGCAGAGCCGACGGATCCAGGTATCACTCGCCCTAAGACTCCAGACACCTCCGAACCCCTACAGTGGTTTCAGAGGTTCGATGCCCCAAGATGTTTTTTTGGATGGGGGTCCATAATATACACCACCAAACTTGGGGGGCCCTGGTGCCTTCTGCTCTCAAGCCGACGGAGTCGGGGAGGCTGTTTGCAGTGGGGCCTTCAAAAACGGGCATCCAGTCACATAGCCCCGGAAAAAGAGATGATTCGTGGCGTTTTTCATCCCAGACATTTCCAGACAGCTTCTTCCTTCGCCCCAGTTCACTGGGCCTGGAAGCCAGCACGGTTCCCAACGGACCGGGCGTCATGTGGGCGCGACGCGGCGCGAGGTGTTCTTTCGCGGTGGAAAGGGGAAGGGGAAGGTAGACCTACTAGCGATGGCCTCCTGGATCTTCTAAGTGTGCAAAAAGTTTGCTGAACTTGGTTGGCCTTAGTTGGGCAGAAGTTCTGCACATTTGGAAGGTCCAGGTGCGGCGAATTTCCGGCGTGGTTCACTCACTCCATGCAGCAGGAGACTTAATTTGGGATGGGTGTTTCAAAGTTGTATATAAATCTGTTCGAACATGTTCGAACATGTATAATGTTGATGAAGGGCATATGGATATGTATATAAAGATGACAGTTATAAATCAACAGTCTCCATTATGTACAAGGCATGCCTTCTCATAAGGTCTCTTGTTCCTACATTCTGATGGTTGAAGATGGGGTCAATGTATGTCAATCTATCAATATTGTGGTCCCATCGAGTGTTTGGGATAGAGGCGCGGAAACTGTTTTTGGACACTGCCAACACAAGACGTTTTGCAAGCGCAAGCAAGAGTTGTATTTAAACCAAAGTGCATGGGTGACGGGTCTCCCTACTTAAAATTACTCTAAAAAACTAAACTAAGCCCAGGGGGACCGTGTTGCATCAGATGCCATGGCCGTTTGGCCCTGTTGGTGGAGATTCCTGGCTCAGGTCGAGGAAATCATGGGACTTGACGGGGATGGTTCCAGATTCCAACCCGTGAAACGCGGAAGTTCAGTAACTCGCTGCGTGGCCTCAGAGGATCCAAGAGGAGAACATGAGGGAACGACTTCGCCTGAACCGCGGTGAGTATCCCCACTCCGGGTTGGTCCAACAGGGAGCCGTTCGGAGCTACAGGGAGTTCGACCTGCTAGTCATTTGTGCTGATTTTTCAAGTCAGCGGCAGGGCGGGTTTGGAACATGATGACATCAGCCAATTGGTATGAATTGGTCGGCCATTTGGACGGGCATGTTCAATGCTTGGTGTTTAGACCCCATATGACCCCATTAATCACTTTTGGAGTAGTGAGTAGTGAGATCAGCGTAGCAATTTGCTAAATGTAGTATATTATAAACTGTTTGTCTTGACTGTGTCGACTAATAAACGCCCCTGAGAATGGTTGTACATCTCAAGGGGGGGTCATTCATCAACCTTCCAAATTATAGGCTTTTGTTGTGTTTGTGTGTCGCGTACGCCGACACCGTAGTTTGGAGCAGATGCCCGGATGTTTTTCTTTCTCCGGTGGCCACCTTACTCGGCAAGATAAAGATTGCTCTACCAAAGCCATCCAATGAAGTTTTGCCGTATCAAAGCCATTCACTAGCTATTAAAGTAAATGAAGTTCAATGAGGCTGGACCTGCTGTGGTGCCCTCAATACATGTCACCCTCTATATGACTGGCGCGGCTCGCGAATCTCAGAATCAATTCCCTTCCGTATGACTCAACGGCGTGAGACAACACGAGTATGTTGACCTCGCGCGGCAAAGCGCCACCGTACCTTGGCCCTCGCACACGACCGGCAGGACCCCCAGTACAGGCTGTGGGGCCTCATTCCACCAATCGCACCAGCGTCGGCTGGACGGACATCGTAGCCCCTTGGTGTCGGACAGGGCAGGTTGGACCATCCCTTCGACCATCCATGTATGGAAGAGTTACCTTCATGTAGTAAGCAACTATGGTGGTTTGGATGGTTTGGGCTTGGACGTCCCTTCAACCAGCAGTTCCATGTTGGGGTGCCGAACGAACGGAGGATGGGGGGCGCCCCTGTCATGCATTCACTCCGTTGGAACTGGTGTGTTCCATGAGCGCCTCATGCGAACGAACCAGCACCTCCGGCCCGGACGAACCAGCGCCTACGGCCCGCCGAATGCATGACGTAAGTCTTGTGGTTCCGCCCAGGATGTTGACCGGTTCGTCAAAACCCGGTGCCCAGGATGCTCACCGTGATGGTTCTGGGGGTGCCCATTCCTGCGCCCTTCTAGATATGCCGGTTGGTGTAAATGAGTTGCTGCTTACCGCACTCGCCCAGAGGGGCCAGGGTCGCGTCGTCAAAGCGGCAAACATGCTGCGGTCAGACCGATGCCATCCGATGCCCGCAACTCCTGGTGGGTTGACATCCCTTAATAAGAGGAATCTGTTCATGTTCAGCTTGATTAAGAATCCGGACCCTCAAACACATAACTTTTAAACACATAGGGTTTTGAGGGCCCGGACCCCTGCTATGGAGGGTCCGACCCCTGCCATGGAGAGCCCAAGGATTCTTGAGGATCTTGGGGTAGTCTCCTACCTGCACCCCAAGGAGGGTTCGGGTCTTGGAAGGCCTAGCAGGGTCGACAACCCAGACCGGCTTGCTCGGCTATTCGTCTGGCCCAGGTGCGCGAGATGAGCAGCTTGGCAGAGAGCTGAACATCGCGGAAGCGAATCCGCTGGGCTAAAGCTAATTAAAACATGGCCAGCAGTCCCATGAAGTGGTGCTTCACGGAGGAAGTCGGGATGCCTTTTAGTCACTTCCTCTCACTGGCTGGATGGGCTAAAACCATCCCGACATGGAATCTCCTGACATAAGATGGAATAAGTAGATTGCAGAAGATTGGCATACATGTCACATTATGTCACTGTATCTTGGCCAATTGATATTGAACTGAGACACGGTCCTGAAGCTATCCTGCACATTCAACCGCATTGAACGCCAATCAGGACCTCCCACACAACGTGATTGATTACCGACGTTCCTCCTCTAGGCACCAGGTCATGCTTCTTCATTGCCCGCCTACACTCTACCCCACCGAAAACTAACATGGACCCTGAAACCAATGGTCTGTAGAGGAAAAACGGCATTCAGGGTGCCATCCTCAGGGTCCATGTAGTTAGTTTTCGGGAGCGTACACACCAGCAGCACAAAGTGCCGTTCTTTTGGCAGAGGAGAGCCACATTGATGGGAGAACACTGATTGGGGCATTCGGCTTTGAATCAGGGAGTGACAGGCTGGGAATGGATCGGGGTCATCGTATCGGAACAGCTGGAACCCTTGCTACCTGTCCAGGGCTATCGCCGGAGTTTACTCGGATTGCGCAGTAGCCCTGAGAAAATTACTTTGAGTTTGCAGTTGAGGCATCTAACAGTGTTGAGGATGAGGCGCGGACACAAGATAGACATGAGAAACAAGAATGACATGACATGACGGGTGATTAAGAACAGCATATGTTGGCTTGCAGGACAGGCTACCAGAGGTATGACCATAGGATTCTATGACTATGGTAGATGGTGTTTCCCCTAGGGCCAAGGATCTACTAAATACTGGTTGCTATGATCATCAGCACACTGGTTCAGTGGAGAATGTAGGGGCCTTACACAGTTTGGCCCAACTTCGTCACCAACTCCCAGGATCTTGGATGACAGTAGCATCATCCTTGGTCGGTGTTGGCATTTCCAGCCTGGTTGGCCTTTGGCAGTTGCCTGAGGCCACTTGACCTGTCAACTAAGGACGTTACCGCGTTTGTTGGTGTGCCCATTTCTTCTTGGGCTGCACACAGGGTTCGCATTTCGCGCCAGGGGCTTAGCGATATCGTTTTGCAGCTTGGCAGGATGGCCTCCCTTGTGACATCAAATTGAAGTTAACCAATTCTCAGACACTCTATGTACGTAATATTTGACAAACCTTGCTACACGAACCCGAAACCACTCCAATGTCAGTAAATACCTGGATCTTGGAAATTGCACCAATAATTGCGGTTCTGAAAAAGGTCCGTTAATTGCGGTGTTTGTTCTCGAAACGTTCAAAAAATGTATCTTTTTTTGGGGGGGGGGGTTGTGACAAGGCAAAACCGGCAACTTGGTAGGGAGGTGAGAGACCAAGAAGGTACCGGCGCTTAAGAAGGTGTCCAAACGGCGTTTTTCCCCGTCCATGGATCTCAAGCCATATTTGCAAAGCTAGTTTTTGTTTTAGCTATGCCGTATTTCACTGGAAAATGCCTCCAGCTCAAATTTGGGCTGTTTGAAGATCCAGGTGTGCAATACATGGAGTGCATGGAAATTGATAGGTGCATGTTTTGTTTCTAGCTGTCATCGCCATTTCTCGCAAGGGATTGTAGATTCAACAGATGGTTGACATGTTTTTAGTTTACTGCATGTGGTTGAGTTACGTTGTGCGCTCATGTGGATTTGCCACCATTTTCGGCTCTTTTGCAAGATTTGCAGCAGAAAATACAAGTTCCCACCCATGCGTCCCAAGCACACATATTGAAAACCATCCATCTTGGCATTCAACAGCCGTCTGGGAAAAACCAATGGCGGCCCTCTCGGCAATGGTGCGCTGCCTTTGGCTTGGCATTTTGCTCAGGGGAGCAGATGCATACACTGCGCGTAAGCCAAGCATCGCAGGGAAGAGCGTTTATTTCCTGGTCACCGACCGCTTTGCCCGTAGTGGAGCCAACAAGGACCGAGCAGAGAGAAATAGGGAGACCCTCAGTAGTTGGAACGGACACGCCCAAACTGAGTGTGCATCCAGCCTAGACACTCCGGTATAAGTTTCAATATTAAGCTTACATGCTGTGCTTTTATACAGTATACACGACCCCTCAGACCGATCCAACGTCGACCAACTGCGCCATACGGGGAGTGTGCATGTGAAGCGTCCCGCCACCAACATGGAAACTGCCAGTCGGAGCTGGACTAGAAGATCACAGACCCATAAACCTGCCCAGCGAGTGGACCACCTGAATATAACCTTTTGGAGAGAGCCAGATGTCCTCCGATTCCTCCACTAACATCCAGGACTACAAACTGAACATTGCTGTTTCAGGGTGACTGAGGGGGTCAGTATACTGGGGGTGGTCTTTCAAAGTGGGATTTTTGCCGTTCTTGTGCGTGAGAAGACTGGGGCCTGTGGGGCCTGTGTTCCATTCGTGGCGATTTGCCCAGGAGAATTACACGTATTGCGATTTGGCGACCAGTGCCGACCCGCTTCAGCCGGGTGGAGGAGCTTGGTGCAATGGCACCTTGCAAGGAGTCATTGATCCTTGGGGGGGCATTGATCTCATCGCTGCGTGCGGTCCCCCATTGGACGACGGCCAAGGGCCCCAAAAGTCATGTGCCACTCAGAGGGTCGCCAGAGCTCTCAGATATATTCAGAAACCAGGGTTGAGTTGGAGGCCATCGCTACTATATTAGGGTGGAGGCCATCGCTTCTAGGTTGAAGGCCATAGCAAGTGAACCACGTTTCCTGAGGGGCAAAGCCTGCTCCCCATGTGCTCAGCTCTTCGCCTTTCTCGGTCGCCTGCTTTCCACGTCCAGTCGATGGTCTCAGGATCAGCTGGACTATATCCAGGCTGGGAAGTCGGGAACGGGGATGGGTTTAGTGGATGGGCTTGCCCAAAAGTCGGCAAAAGATTATCACGTACTATCACGATTGAGAAAAGCCTGCAAGCCATGACAAGCCATCATCCATTGTTCCTGGTCATGGGACATACCCAAGGTCTCATGATGTTCTTTCTGCGCAAGGTCCGACTGGACCCCGCAAGAGCCCCCACAAAGTCTTGGGAGTCACGGAAGCCCTCCGCAATTCCGGTTTTGGAGGGCATGTGGTTCGTCACCCAAGCCGCGCTTTGGTGCGACCCAGGTGTTCGGACCCCTTCCTTGGAAGGCGTCTGGAACGTCCAGTGAGCAGTGACCAGTCTATTCAGGGGGCGAGATTGAAAGGGGGTCCCCCCCCATGAAAAAGACACACCTACCAGCAGTCACAAGACGGGGTGCCGAGCTTGGAGAATACGGGTATACATTATCCACTCACTGGATGGGACTAAAAGCCCCTTTGTGACTTCTGGTACATCAAACTTCTAAATTCATCCACCTCCAGCGGCCTGTGAACTCCTCCAGCTGCCCCCAAGACTTGAACGGGACTCTCCGGGCCCTGTTCCAGGGAAGGGCCAGGCCCCTCAGGGAGGCTGAAGAAGAACACCAATAATGTAATGCTCCCAAAGATGTTTGGAACGGACTACCAAAACATGGGGAACGAAAATAACACAGTCATCAATCAGTCTGACTCCCTGGAACGGGTCGGAATCATTCTGGTTAATGGATGGCACTTGCTTTGGGCTTCGGACTTCTCATCCGAGCCCACTCAGGGCGCCATCGCTTCACGCCACTGTCCGTTCACTCCCGGCATCCAGGGCATGGCCTTCGATTGTGTTTGGATCACGCCCGTGGTGAAGGCCTTAGATTACACAGGCGCCTTGGCTGTTCCACCAGCTTAAAGACCCGCCCTGTTGCTGGTCTTTGTTTTTGTTTTTTTTTTTTTTTCCACGGTGACTGTGAGTGAGCATTGACGCAACGTTTGGCTGTGTGGCAGCTATGGCGAATGTGAATGCCATGTGCCACGCTGTGGGGGGGAGGACAGGAGGCGAGGGAGTGGAAGGTAAATGAAGGCGGACTGTTGTGCCAGAAGCCCAGGTTTCTTCAAAGGTTTGAGCAATGTTGAGTTTTGGATGTCCAACTTGTCAACTTGTCCCGCTTCAGTCTCAAGAACAATCTTTGCCAAGGTCAACGATTGTGCACTGTATATAATAGGTTTAGCCAGGTGCATGAAGGTCTGTGGCCAGCTAAGGCTATTTTGGAGAGGACTTTTTTTGACACTTGGACAGCATGTCTATGCTGGATTCCTTGAGCAGGATTTGGGTAATGTACAATCGTTTTATATGTATCCTACATTGTTTCACACGCTCATATTGTAAGGTGTTGGGTGCATGATCGTGTGTTAAAAAGTGTGGTGCCTCTCCAATTCAGCTGCGGTGATTTGAGCCAGTGGCTGTCCTTCCACAATTGTGCAGACAAATAGTGCTGCTGTCAGACAGAACCACCACAATCGCCGCCACCGATGGTTATGGCTACTTCTACTCGCGGTTCTAGTGCAGGTCTTGCTTACTGAGAAGTGCCTCCACATTTGTTGTCACACCGGCAATGTTTGACCTAATATGATGTGGATCCCTAGGTTGGCTTAGCCAGCTAGTGTTTAGTTTTTTTTTGGAAAGGATGCTTGGGCTATGATGCATTCATGTCGTGCATTCATGTGTGATGTGTATGTAAATTTATATATAATATATATATATATATATATTATACAATGACTATTTATATATGTACAGTCAATTTTTGCCGAGTCATTGTCAAACTCCTGGATGTTTGATAGCTTTGTGCCAGATTTTGTTGACCAACTGAGCATGAACGGATTCTCGTACAACGGATTTTCGCATGCCCCCCCGATGTTCGCACACCCCCGATGTACGCCCAGGATGTGGATCCTCACATTGGGAGCAAGGAGACCTTGAAGGAACTCTCCAGGCAGCTCCACGCGCGAGACATGTGCTTGATCATTGACATTGTGGCGAACCATGTGCGGCAGATGACCGTCCAGCCAGACTATTCTCCTGGAGCCATTAAGACCTATATCGGCCCCAAAGGGATTAACCCTTTTGACAAAGATGAGCCTCAGCTGTACAGACACGGGTGGGAACTTGACCTTGATTGTCCAAGGAAACTGAGGGAGTCAGAGGGACAAGGATGTGGACAAAATCTAATTCTCCCAGCTGGTCCTTTGATAGAAGGTCACTGCAAGCCGTGCATCGACCAATGCATGCGTAAACTTCATGTTGCCATTGCTCCGCTACTGCCGTGTTCCATGCAGGCAGCAACACCCCACCAATCAAGACACGCCGAGTTACTCGGATCCTGGACACTCCGTGGACGGAATCATGTGCCTTTTTCTACACTTAGGGGTGCCTTTTTTCAAGGAGTCCGTGGTTGTTCAATGCATCGTGATCTACCTGGAAATCCGCCCCCTCTTCCCCTCAAATATACCAGTTCCCTGTTAATGAAAGCGCCGCCCAACTGGGGGCGCCTTTTGAAAACCCGCCTGGCCTCCAGTTGTACCTTCGTTTCGTTTCGGTGGGACTGGGGTGGGTGCCAAAACGCCAGGTCCAGTCATACCTACCTCTAGGCATCCAGTCGTACGTCAGGTCAGGTGATGTGTTCGACACTGAGACTGCCCAGCCAGTCGGGTCCAGGAAGGTGAAACCGGGTCTCACCGCACCCGTTCCGCCGGACCTGGTGCTTTCGGTGATGGTGACCGTGTGCGCACCGTCGTACGGTTGGGGGGGCTGAAATCAAGAAACCAGGTTGGGAAGCTCCTAGGCCCTTAAGCATCCCTTCTTTGGCCCTAGACGCAACAGATTCCTTTTTCATATATATGTTGATGTGTTTGACTTTCCCCATTGCTTGTGCACCAAGTGCATCGACGTGTTTTGCAAGGATGGAGTGATGTCTCTCTCTCTCTCTCCATGTCGAGGGTTCTGGAAGCTGAGCTCAAGAGAACAACACTTGCATATACTTGCATGTAGTTTAACACTAGTTAGTAGCATTCCATTGTTCAACCAGTCATCAATGAACTCCAGTCACCTTCCCAACTTTCTCTTTGGAGTGCTATGCTCCTAGTAGCGATGCCAGGAGCCGCTAGTAGCTTCTTGTTCCTAGTACCGTAGCGGAGCCCCAGAAGCTGCAGAGGGAGAGGGCGTCACCGGCGTGTGAGCCGAGGAGTACTTCCACACCTATGGCAAGGCCGCGGGCACGTCCTTCGAAGCATATGTCATGGCGGGCGTGGCGCAGGCCTCTCAAAGTCAGGGCAGCGATGCCGTCCTCACGGAGCGAGTACATGAGGGCATCACCGAGTCTTGGCGCGTTTGAGGTGGACGCCGTGAGCCGGTGCCGGTGCCGAGAAGACGTTTGGAGCATGAGGCCCAGCTCGAGCTACTCCACTGCCACATGGAACCACCAATTGGTCCAAACCACTAGTGTTTGTAGAGGTTTGAGGTCCATGCGTAAGTGTATGTATTTTGTGCGATGTGATGTTTGTCTTCCTGGTGAGACTGCGTGAGTTGCGGCTGAGCTGTCGACCCGACCGGAGGAGGAAGCTGTCTTTATTGCGGATCTTCTTATTACAACCCCTCAGAAGCCCTCCACTTTTCTGTTTGATCAAAACTTTCATACTAATTGTTTCATCGCCAAGATTCTGGCAGGACATTCATCGCCAGAATTTGGGTGTCTTTTGCGAAACTAGGTGCCCCCATTGTCCCGTTTACACCTGGGAGATCCGCAGTTGGAAGAGCTAAGTGGGCGAAAAGAAATGCCACTGCCTGGGTGAGGGACCTGCTGTGGGAGCTGCCCAGGAAAAGTGGACCACCTTTAAAATCCAATCTTTTTGGATCGATGTCTCCACAGTCTCATCCAACCGGTGGCAAGGTGGACCTTTTCTGAGGTGTCGAGGGTCGACACTCCAAGTGCTCCAAGGATTGTGGACCTGAAAACATGAACCTCACCGAGTGCAACTGCTTTCCGGGCAACTTCGCCCCCGACTGTCCGGGGGGCCAATGAAGAGTTGCAGGTGCAAGGCAGCTTGGAGGAAGAACACAGACTGAATACTCAGTTCACTTTGTGCCTTCATAATGATGAATATGGATTGTTTGGACCTGTGAGTGTTTGTTTGGTACTGCTGTACCATTTTTTGTGGTCATGTTGATTAACTAGCTAGCTTTTAGGCCTGAAGAAGGTGCATCCTTAAACATTAGAAAGTCATGCTCTCCATCACAGAAGGCAAGGATGCCACAGTCAGCGGATATTGGACCAGGTTGCACAGGAGAGTTTAGCTTTAGCTAGAGATGTGCAACATCCATGACACGGCCTGGAAGAGACTGCCGTGCTTGAGTGACAGACCAAGGACCAACAATCCATGGGGTGGAATATACCTACACTGACCCGTTTAAGACGTGTGTTAAAAATGAAAACTCATGCAGCGCAGCGCAGGCAAACGTTCGTAATTATTCCAGTCCCATGGATTGGGTGGTGAGCTAGTCGTGGTTCGGGACTCATGTACATCAATATGCCCGTGAGTCACGCGTGGCTCAATTCCCTTGAGGGCTATTTGATAGGATGAGGGTTCTGCCAGCGCCGTCTCTTGCGCCTTCTTCACCACATTGAGAAGAAAACAGTAGAGCATAGTAGAGTCCTCCGAGTCCTCCGTGGCAAGGGCCAAGAACATGGTCCTCAGCACGACCCAAAGGATGGCCTATAGACACACCACAAGATTGGACATAGCCGACAAGACTTCCCTACACATGAGGAGGTGAGCTCCTCAGGTTCGGTATGACTGGACCCGACACTGGTGCCCGCCCAGTCCCACCTTCGAAACGAAGGTACGACTGGAGGCCTAGGGAATAGCATTCCTACAAGCAAACCTCGAAGAACACCTAGAGGGTTAAGAAAGCGTTGCTTTTTTTTTGCATTGTTCATTCTGGTGGCGGGATTCAGTGGGCAAATCAGTGGAACCCAGCACGGGTATGTGGATGGCACCACCTGTTTGTAGAAGGAAATGGTCATCCAAGGGGCCATGCCATCCACTTCCATTATTTCATAGAGCGCAAATCGCTACTTTTAATGGATCGTATTGAAACCTTAAAACGTGGCTTTTGCCAATGTGATGAGAGCGTTTGCCTGGCCGCGGAAGATGCCCAGGTTGGTTTGGGCAACTGGCGGATTTGAATCAGGATCACCCTTTCGTTCGCCAGAAGCTCTTGGACTATGTGAAGTACCTGGTAGAGGAATATGACGCAGATGCTTTTCGCCTGGACACCGCCATCTACATGAAGAAGGCCACACGGTTGGCCTCAGATGGTTTTTGGGCCGAACACGCCGTGCTCGAACGACCTACCTAGGAATAGTAGACCACCTGGACCACCTGTTTTTTTTTTGGGGGGGGTGGTTTCTCCACTGACCATCCAACACTCGGAGAGGAGACTCGTCCAACCCCTTTATGTTCGGCAAGCGGTTCGGGAGTCGTCGACCCAGATGTTGGCCTCCGCCGCTCTTTATTTCTATTATTTCTGAGGCCCTGATATCGCACCGTTCGTTGATCAAGTCATGATTCGCATGCGTCCTTTGTGACGTTTGTAGCGTGTTTTCTTGTTCCGTTCGTAGGAGCGTTCGTAGGTCGCCCCGTAACGATCGTGTCGCTCTGGCTCTCGCTCCGTAACGAACGCCTTGTGGACATCGTTCGTTGAGATCCGGGGCCTAAAGAAGCTGGGCACCGCGCTTTGGTCGTTCGAACAGGCACAGCTTTGGACATGTTTGGACTCCCAGACAATCATGGGACTGGTGACCGGCATCATCAGGCATATATGTAATATATATACCTGAATCTTCCTAGGGCTGCACTTTTTGCGCCTCCAATCTAGAAGGCGCCTCTAGGAACTGAGAGGCAATTTTTTTTGCAAGAGGCGATTCTTGTGTTACATAGATTTCTCCCCAGTTATGTTGATAGAACATATGATAACCGTGATAACAATGAAACTTATACACTTAACATATAGGAAAAACACCACAAACCCCGAACCATGAACCAAAACATAAGTTATATGCATTCAAAAGGTTCAAGCATGATAAACCGTGAAACACATGAAGGCATGATAACTCACTGTGGAAAAGTGAGCGCACACAACATGAAACTATATATAGATATATATGAACTGCTAATTTTCCACTTGGAGTTGCCTGCGAAAAAATGACCCCCACAAGTCAGGCTTTCCCCTTCAACACCTGCATTTCAGGCAGGTCGAACCGGACTTGTGGGGGTCTTTTTTGCAAGGAAAATTGCAAATATGAACATGATATCGCGCAATTTGATAAACACACATGAAAACATGAAACACATGAAAACCACATGAAAAACCTGAAATACATGAAAACACATGAAACATATGAATGCCACATTAAAAACATGAAAGCACGGGAGAGCCACATGAAAAAAATAACACATGAAAACATATGAAAAAAAAACACAATACACGAAAACACACATTAAAGCACATGAAAAACATGCAACATAAGCAAAACCATGAAACACGTGAAACAACGAGAGGCGGAACTTCCCGGGTAAGAGGCGGAACTTCCCGGGTAAGAGGCGGAATTCCTGGGTTATGAATTTTTTGGCATAGTATTTAATTAAGTCGACAGGTTGCCGCTTTCAGGCCCGTCTCTACTCGACAGGGGAAGTGGCGTATCAGCTTCCATCCCGTGTCTTTTCGAGTTCGACCCTGATGGCTGGTTTGACGTTAGTGAAAGAAGAGAAAGATGTGGACAAACTTGATGGTGACGATGCAACCCTGATGTCAGAGCTGCAACAACCGCAGGTGGGGCTGTTCGTTTCTATAGGTATTGATACTCACCTCTAGTCAGTGTTTTGGTCTGAACATTTCCTGGCTAAACATGTTAGCTTTGTTTTCTGCCGGTTGCAGGCGCTCAGGTTGCAAATCCAGCAACTGCCTACTCCTATGAACTCTGCCTTGAAAGACCTCCAAACGCCAAACACCTCGGAGAGTTACGTCTTGCCTGATGATGAAACTCAAACGGCTGGTTTGGGCTTGGACGCAGTTGCTAGCAAGCATGATGAACGTCTGTTTGCTTGGGTTTGACCGATAATCTTTTATCATGTTGATATCATGTTGATAGCTGTCGGCAGCAGCAGCGGAAGACCACCAAAAAACATTACACATGACAAGATTCCCTTCTACCAGAAAAGCACGAGAGGCAGTTTTTGTTCTAAGCGGCAACTCTTGAATGGAGAGGCTAACATTTGAGCCTCTCTGCTAAGAGGCTGAGAAAAGCAACCACCGGAGGTTTAAGGTATATATCACCTACATTGACCCTGGATCAACCACCCGCATATATTATAGGAGTGTCCGGACCGACAGAAGCATATAGACCATATGATGTGTTTCTGTCACCCTTGTGTGAAAGAACTTGTTTTCCGAGCTCTTCTTGTTCAGGACTTCCTGAAGGATTTACAGGAGGCGGCAGGCGTGGATATTCTAGGAGAGACCACCGTGAATAACATCAGCTACTTGGTGTGAACTTGGGCATTGGTTTTGGGGCACATTTGTGTCAAGAAGCTGTTGCCGCAGCAGCCACAATTACGGAGTGTTCTTGTTTTGGATGCATTGGTGGACAATCAGCATGTAAATTTGACTATAAGCCCGCTTTGACTACATAAACCCTGGGATCCAAGTACCTGCTCAGAAGGTGTTTGGGGTGGGTTTGGAGGGTCCAGGTGCCTTCTGAGGTTCGGTGCGACTGGATCCCTTGGTGAGATGGACCATTTAGATCCGTCATAGGGTTCTCAGCCTCAGTCGCCTCAGATGGAACACCAAGCCATGACCTGCACATCCGAGTTCGCACCTGAAAGCTGGGACGACATCACCATGAAATGGACAGAGATACATATATATACCTGGAGCCTATACAGTGACCCCTGTTTTGGAGGATCAACGATCCAAGATATGGGCTGTTCCTATCAAAACAGAGGTCAGTCAGGCTCTAGGTATATCATAACTTGACATACTCCATGGCCCCTTTGGGTGGTTAGTGGACGCCCCGAATCACCCTCGAAGGAGCTACTCATAGACACCTGTTGGGGGTCCTGGCTTAGGTATACATATATAGTTCGCCTTGAACACTTGGGGTTCTAGCAATGCTCAAAGCCTGCCTAGCACTTGTTCCCAGTGGAGTGAACAGAATAAACTGGCAAAACACCAGAATGTTGTACCCGTTGGGTTCGTTCTGGGCACCTAAGCAGCACATCTCGCTGTCCAAGCTTCTGAAACTGTGCCAATAAACCCAAACACCTCTGACCAGCACCACCCAAAGGATGTTTCATGGCTGGCGGTCAGAGGGTCCTTGTTTATGCACCCGAACTGGCGTGGTGCTGGCTGTTTGTTTTTTCTTGTTTGGATTCCAGTTGCGTGCTTGGTTTCTTTGAGCAAGCACGCTTGGTTTCTGTCCCGCGCAGTGAGGTTACAGCGCGTTTTTGGTTGGACCAAATTTGTTGTGGCCTCAACCTAGAAGCGATATAATATACTTTTCTTCATGTTCCTTTAAAGATTGCCTCCAACCTAAGAGCGATGGCCTCCATCCTAAGAGCAATGGCCTCCAACCTAATTTGGCTTTTTGGATCTTTTGCTCAGACACCTGAGGTTACCACGCGAGTTTCCAGAAAGCTGGATTGTCGGGGCTCTTGAACTTTCCAGCCTTCTACCAGGTGCACGGAAGCTTTTGCCAATACCATTTGGGAGGTGACCTGGGCAACTATCACTTGTAACTTGGTGGTCTTGGTGTTTTGAATTTGCAAAGTGCGGAAGCCGCACAAAAAAGGGACATTCTTGATAGTATGGACAGCAGTCAGCTCTTTGATTGCAATTTGATCTCGAAGCAGGTGTTTGTTTGGGCCAAACAAACCCTAAAATATTAGAAACACAGGCCGTGGGCCAATCAGAGCTGAGACTGTAGATGACAACAGTCATTTTCATTGGGCCTTCTCCATACACTCTCTATCGTCACTCGATCAGGCAGAAAGCAACGTACTGTTATAGAAGGGTGCAACTTCTTGCAGTGAGTGAAAGAATCCTAGACACTTCCATGGGACTGGCATATATGCCCTACACTTGGGTGGTTCCACCACGTCAATGCAGGTCGATCTTCCAGTCCCATCGGTCGTGTTTGGGATAGTCCAACCAGTCGCTTGTCAGGTCTTGGCCGAAGCCTGTTCAGTGGCCTGCAAGCAAGGCCATTCCGGGCCCCCCCTGAACAGATGGTCCCTGCGAATCATCGAAAACCCCGTTGGCATCCGCAGGGTTGACGCTACCACCCACTTTCTCAGACCAGTCCTCGGCCCACGCTTCCAAGCCCATTCCGCTTCCGGTTCTCACCTCCACAACCTCCAGCCCACAGCCCGCCTCTCGCCCGCCTCTCGCCGCTCCGAGGCAGGGAGCCTTCACACCGGCGCTGCCGGACTTGCGGAAGTTGGCCTCCGTGATGCAATTTCAAAACCCCGAGGTGAGAAGCATGGAGCGCCCCGCAGCCCGATGGCCGCTGTTCTCGAGCTTGCTTGAGCGAGCGGTGATGGTGACCGTCGTTGAGGGTCAAAAGAGGTCCAAACATAGAGGGAAGCCGGGGAAGCCAACAGAATCAGTGGGGTGTCGCTTTGGCACAGCACGGAGAATACGGACTAGTCCTGTGACACGTCCGCGACTTACCTTTGGCAGGTCTACCCGAACTTAGACTTGTTGGGGAACTTTGCAGACAATCACGATGAGTTCGCTCGGATTGGCACCTTGGAATGGCCGAATGAAGAGTTCATTGCCTTTGGTGGTGAGTAACACCACTGTTTTATGTTTTTTTCCTCTCCGAGGACCTTGTATGCAGTAGGCTATGGGAAAACCACGAGATTGTGAAACCACCCTTAAAGTTAGGAGGCATTCTACTGCTCTATTCGTGTTTTTGCTTCTAGGCTACTACTGTGATGCCGACTCCTATCGCATCAAGAACGCCCTAGCGCTCATGATGTTTGCCCGGGGCATTCCTATTGTCTACTATGGCACCGAGCAGGGCTTGGACGGGCATCAGGCCAATGTGCTGGAGAAGGACGCCATGCGAAAGCAAGGAGTGGAAGACAAGGGTCAAGCCTTTGTGAGGGAATCTCTGTGGCAGACCCGGTACAACACCTCCACCTGGAAGCTTGGCGAGAGATTCTTTTCAACGTTGCCTTCTTATTTTCTAAACCATTGGAGAAAAAGCTAGCTTTCCCTTGGGTTTGTGTTCGCATCCCCTCCTGGCGAACATGTTTTATGGACCAACGAAACAGATTCCAAACAGTACTAAAGAGACGAGCCAAGGCAATATCAGTACATCAAGATGCTCAATGAGAAGCGAAAGGAGTTGGGTTTGGCCAAGGGCGACATCGATGCCGAACTTGTGTCCGCTTCGAACAATCACCTCATTTTCATTCGCAATCACCCACAAGGACGGGGGAACCAACAGGGAGGAACATGGGAAGGAACAGAACCATCCATCAGTGCGGCCAGCTAAAGCATGGTCCACATGCATGACTTTCCAACTGAATTTCTGCCATTGGACCGGGTTGTATGGATCAGAAGATGTCAACAGTTGGAAAATCCAATAAAGACTGTTCTTCATCACTTCAAAGACCTGGACCCCTCCAATGCACTGAAATGAATTTGGATGAATTTATATCAGGCTTGTTTGTTTAACTAAGGTGCAATCTAAATGAATCTAATGCATAGAGCTATCATGAGCATTCCTTTTGGCTCGACGACTTCGGCAAAGCTAAGCAGTTGCTTCACTTAAGCTCATCAACATCGGAGGAAGCGATTTGTCTTTTTAGGCATTCACGTCTCCAAGCACGGAGAGCTACCCGAAGCTGCTGGAAATGATAAATAGACTAAGATCATATACTGCCTGGAACTAATGTGTGGATGGAAGTGGAAAACCAATGAAAACCCCTTTGTTTGTAGAGGATAATGGTCTTCCAAGGGTCATTGTCCACGGTCTTCCATGTGAGTTCCATGGAGTCCACCGGTGCCGGACCTAGCGTCCCAAGTCGTGTAGGACAGGGTTGTCCGGTTGGAAGCAGCTGTTCGTATCGTAAAAGCAAAGGATCCTTTCATTCTCCGCTCGGGCAGGTGAAATTTGGGTGTTCATCAACAACAACCAGAACTGGACTGGCCAATCTCCATTCCTCTATTGCCCAGCGCCCAGCGAACACGAGGCCGGCATCACATAAAGACAAGAACGCCGATTCAGGTGGAAGAATCAGTTGTCTCAGCATGCAAGTACAAAGCATTTGACCACACACCTCCAAACTATGAAACCAACATATGCAGCATGTGGATTAGTTTTGCTGTTGTTTTTGCTTTGGCTCAGTTGTGACAGAGACTATGTTTTTTTGGTGCCTGTTCGTTTCCCTGGCCAAACGCAGGCCTGGTATGATGTCTTTTCCGAAGAGCGTGCCTACTTGCGCCACCTGGCAACCGAGGGCGCCCACTTTTCAGATGATTGAAGCTTCACTCCCCCCCCGCCAACCAAATATTGAAGTGGATTCGGAAAATGGTGTTTCCAGGGATCATGACTGTCCACTTCATGATTGCTTCAGGGAGTGCAACCAGTCTAATCCTCACGACGCGCTTGTGTAACTTGCTTGGGGTGTTGATCCTGCAGCGTCTAATCCTCGGCAAGTGAGTTGCGCAGACCATCCATATATACTTATATAAATACTTGCATCATCACATGCATTACTGTGCCACATGTTCTCCTGCTTCATGCCAGCCCAGAAGGCAGATACATGTTGCATAGTTGGAAGATCCAGGTATAACATGGGCTAAGTATAGAAAAGATTTTCATTTACCCCTGGGCCCTATTTATGATCCTACATAAGTATGTGTGTGTGCATGTCTTTGTATATATACATATCCACGCATATGTACATACTATATCTGATAACAATCTTCCACATATGGTTTGAGTCTGAGTAATCACTGAGTTTTGGAGGCAAAGGCTGCTTCATGGCCGACAACGCCGAGCCCAAAGTGCTGGTCCGCCGCGTGCGGATGCCGGCGGTCTATGCCGTGGAGCGCATCAGCGAGCAGGTTTGGATCCTGTCGCCTGGCGCGGAAGCCCGCGCGGTTCCAACGAGAATCCGACACAGAACCGCGGGTTCCAGTCTAGGATCTTGAATTCATAAAGCTCCCAACATGGAACATCTCTTGGGGGGGGCGTTGAAATCAAGATCCATTCTTCATTCTGTTTTGGTTGGGATGCGACCTCGGATTTCATCACCTCTTCGCCCCGGTCCCTCGGGTTTGGGGCCCAAAGCACAGGTGTTGTTCCAGCCGGATCCACCGGGTCCTTCTCTTCGTTTCACCGGCCCAAGCGGGGAGGAGTGGATCACCTGCAAGAGTTGGTTTGGTTTGGACGTTGGGCACGTGCTGAAGAGGTGGAACGCATGGTTGGGGTTGAGGTTCTTTCTTCATACATGAAACAAGAGAAACATTTTAAAAAAACAAAAACCTACTGACTTCATATTGACTTCATACAAGAATCTGAGGGGAGAACATTGTTGGCTCTTGATTTCTCAGCAGTAAGGTCCTGGCCTAAGGAGTCTGGACCTTCTTAACCTCCGTCCTCCGTGCGGTGCTGAAGGGACTGGCGGGGTGCTGAACGGGTTTGGAAGGGTTTGTCCCTACATGTCCCTACCTTCTGAAAGTGGTTGGAGGTCTGACAAGGGGTCTGATGGTGGCACCTGACCAGCGACGCCTTGGTTTGAGTTGGGACCCCGGAGATGGACACCAACCAACCGATGATCATCCCTGACCCGATGGATCCACAATGATCCAATTACTAGGACCCACAAGGGGTGGTTCATGGACACCCCTGAACCTCTAAGGGGCTATCAATGGACACGCCTTAGGTGTCCTGGTATATATAATGAGGTGATTGGAGACTCTTTCATGCACACGCCCTTTGTCTCAATCGGCCATGCATGGCCCCGAAAGGAAGACTCATTTTCATCTACCAAGAGAGGGCCCTTGTCCACTTCGATGCTTGGGAGGGAGGGTCCCTCCCCTTCCAGGGTCCAGTCCAGGGGTCCCAGTCCGACCCTTAAGAAGGTGAGACCAGTGGGATTGACCTGTTTCACGTAAACCGAGCAGACCTGAGCAACCGAAATCGAGGTGGGTCTTCATTTTTCTACTCGTTGCGTCCAACGTCCTCCTCTTGGCCTACGCGTGTCGACATCGTCTCAACTTCAGCCGCTTCAAAGTCCTAGCGGAGGATGACGACACATCAGACAGTGACAAGTGCTAGCAGGACACGGAGCGGTCAACTCAACCAAAATGCCTGGGTCCGCCAGAGGCATGGTATACTATGACGCAGGTCAGTGTCGGAGATTTCCGTACTGGAAAGCTCGACTTACATGATTCGAGAACGGAACATGGGAAGCACATGGAAGATCATGGAAGTACTACCGACTATTGCAAAAATAAACAACTAACTAATCCGGTTCATCCATTCATGAATCCACCAATAAGTGCCAGACATAACATCCCAAAAAGAGGCTTTCGTTCTCATTTGTGCAGACAACGATTGTTTCATAAGCTTCACTCTGTAGAAGCTGGGCGGACTCTCGTTGCTCGCGTTATCACTTATAGCCCTGCCTTGCGGCCAAAAAAGACCGATGGACTTGATACAGCGTGGGCTGGAACCAGTCCCAGACTTTCCATGGGACTGCAAGAAAATATATTATATCATACCTACCTTGACTCGTAACATATCTTAAAACCTCTTAAAGCTACCCATCCAAGTAGGCAAATATATCTATAGAGGGATGGTTTTGGAGTTCATAGGGGGTTCGGGCTTCATGAAGACTCCTTCATGCACAGACTGGCATTGGCCAGACAAGCCAGACTGTGACTCATACATGCGCACACCTTCTGCCAGACCATGCCTTATATCATACAAATCACCTATATAGGTGTTTTTTCGTTCCACTTACGGTATTTTTGGTGCATGTGCAACCAGAAGAATATACCCTGTATACAAACCACCAGCGGGAGCGTTTCACACCTACGGTTCATGGAACGGCTTGCGGTTTGATTGGCAAGTCCTGCCACGTCCTGCTGTCTAGTCACCCAGGCTGGATTTGGGCATCATCAACCCCCGGGGTGCCTCCAATAACACCTTCATCGAGGCGATTCCAGGACGTTGGGGCCGCTCAGAAGCTTCACGTCACGCGTCGCCAAACATGTGGCGATGAAGCTTTGTTCCAATTCGATGGCAAAGATTTTTCACTTTCTCATGTGTGTGTGTGTGCCAACCCCTGTTCCAAAGGGTGCTACTTGATAAACAGGGGGGACGGGACACCTCTGGCATTTCCCGTCCAACGAAGAGGATGCCAGCAGGTGCTGATGCAGTGGGGGACGCCCCACTGTGTACCTGTTCCATGAACTGTTGCTTACGCTGTCCAATCTTTCCTTTTTGGTTCCATGGTGGTTCATGCTACTTCCCCTAAACCCTTTCCTTTGCCGCTCGCGCGCGCTGCCGTCGCACCACTGCAGATGAGAAACTTCAATGTTAAAACACCTTCAAGTCTTTGGACCTTTCACCATGCCGTTCCATCGCCTTCCTTCTCATCGTGGGAATTGAGTAAACAGCAAACCAATGTCAGAGTGTGAGCCGCTCAGCCGTCCCACTTGGGTGCTGGGTGTGCTCCTCCGCAAGGAGGCGCCGTTTTCATGCCGGAAATCATTGTTTCCATTTTTATAATTTGATTTCTCTTTCTCCACTTGTATAACTGAATTTACTGATCCAACAGCCGTCGGGCTTAAAAACGAATTTGACAGCCGCCGGGCTTAAAAACGGCATTCACCCCCCACTTGAGGCAGGTCTCCCGACCCCCCCCACTGTGTTCTACTCCCTACCTAATTTGGGTAACATAGGGAAATGGTACTCGACACACTTGTGTGTCGGTGCCTTTCCCTCTGTTGTCCCTTTTCTAGTCTACCCTACCCGGGCGGTTTAAGACTAAAGTCCCGCTCCCTAACTATTGCACTTAATTCCTTTCCGCTAAGTAGTCAGTAACTCTAGAGGGCTAAGTATTCAAACACACACATGTACACACACATGGGCGCACACCCCCACCCTGCCCCCCGCTTTCCTTCTTGCGCTTTTCGTCGTTTGTTGGGCTTTCTTTCAGGCTTTTTAGGTGGTTCTTGAGGCTCGTTTCCCTACCCCAGTCAAGGGCTAAGTATTCATTTTTCATTTTTCTACACCTATCGTTCTCTCTTGCCCTCTTAGTGCTGCTCTTTCTGTCTTTCTTTCTTTTGTTTCTAAGGCTTTTTAGGTATCTATTCAGGTTTCTCACGCGAGCGCCGCAAAGCGGCGCCGTGTGTGTGTGTGTGTCAAACCCTGTTCCAAAGGGTGCTACTTGATAAACAGGGGGACGGGACACCTCTGGCATTTCCCGTCCAACGAAGAGGATGCCAGCAGGTGCTGATGCAGTGGGGGACGCCCCACTGTGTACCTGTTCCATGAACTGTTGCTTACGCTGTCCAATCTTTCCTTTTTGGTTCCATGGTGGTTCATGCTACTTCCCCTAAACCCTTTCCTTTGCCGCTCGCGCGCGCTGCCGTCGCACCACTGCAGATGAGAAACTTCAATGTTAAAACACCTTCAAGTCTTTGGACCTTTCACCATGCCGTTCCATCGCCTTCCTTCTCATCGTGGGAATTGAGTAAACAGCAAACCAATGTCAGAGTGTGTGTCACACCCTGTCCCAAAGGGTTTTTTCTTTCAGCATCAAGGGGGGCAAGGCCTCCAGCTCATTATCTAAGTGTGTGCTCCCGCTTTCTGGCTTGGGGTTGTGATGAAGATCGTTTCATCCACCCAAATCCAGGTGCTGGACACGTCTGAGGCCCCTTCTCGCTGGTGGTCTCCGCAGCCGAAGGCTCCACCTTGTCTCCGGATGACCGGATTAGGCGCGGACAGATTAGTCTCCGGAGTCGGACGGTCTGCACGATCAGCACATGAAAGGCGAGAAGAGAAGCATGTTTGATGTTCTATCGTCATTTACTCTTTGCTTTGCAAGGGGAAGCAGATCAGATGGTATAGCCCTACCCTAGCCTACCCTAGACATTATCAAATATATATATATACCCGCGATATATATATATATATACATTATATATCTATGGTTTGTGTCACGGGAGGTTTGCAACAGGTATCAACAAGTTCTGTCCTGGCATTTCACTGTTGAATTCTTGGCCTTCTTGCAATTGCATGTGGAAGTGCAACAGCCCTGATGCATATGCTACAGCACCCGCAAAACTGCGCGAAAGCGTCGTCTATTCTTATACAGATCTTTCACAGAAGGGGGTTGCGTTTTGCGGTAAGTTGGCTCACTGGACGAAATCAATCATCAGCACTGCACAGGGTAGGCTATATTTATATATAGGGGTTTTCTGCAACAAGCCATGTGAAGAGCAACAAGCGAACTGGATGTTTGAACAAGCCGAGTGGATCCGCTCTCTTTGATACAGTGTTTGTGTTCTTTTTGTCCCGACTCTTTCTGCACAACACCGGCCGCTCAGTCATTTTGGCATGTTCCTTTTGTTGTCACTGAATAGACGAGCTCCATGACGTGCTCTTCCACAGGATTGTGCATGCTTCAGTGTGGGCGACCTCAGTGTGTGAGTTCCCTTTTCTCGGTGTCGTGTGGCACGGTGAAAAGGTGGTTTTCCCGTCGGCGTTCCAATGAAGGATCCCGAATGACCATGATTCCTTCAAACAACGCAGCGGCATGTTCCCCCCACTTCGGTGAGCCTTCGTTCATCTGGGGGCCGACAAGCCACTGTATCCAGTGGCTAACAAACTGTTCAACTGACCGACCCGGGAATCTTGGAACAACTATAGTGTCAATTTCCCCATGAATCTCATGAATCTTGAGCCTCATTTGCTGCTCTACTTCGCCGCCTCCAGTGGGCGATTGGCGCTGCTCCAATCGGTGTTGGGCCCAGGTCTGGTGGGCAATGCGGTGCCTTTGGCACTTCTGTCAGTGGCCTCAGACCAGACCAGAGGACCTGCAAACTTCCGAGACCCAGACATGACCATCGTGAACTTCCAAGTCTGCCTGCACTCGGGGTGGTGTGCAATCTCAAATAGGGGTCACTGAGGTTGGAGAGGGGTCTAGTTGAGGCGGGAAGGACCAACTGAATTGAACCACGAAGCATGGAGTTCCGAACCGCAGGCGGCCGTTCGATGGTCTGGATGTGGGAGTTGTTGGCATGGTTTCCATGGCAAGGTGTTTGCTATTTTGGCATCCACCCGTAAGCCGAAAGCACTCAGACCAAATCAGTGAATCAGCCCATGTTTTGGATGTTTGACATGCAAACTCGGACGCGCAACTTTTTTTTCATCCAGTGAAGCATATTTTGAGTCATTTATCACGCCTGTTTCTGTGAACTTTCTCAACCACTCAGGATGACACTAAACCCGAACTTCAAACTCGATGGGTCACCGAAGTTCCATTTGTTGCAACCAAGGCAAAGTCCACTCAGTTGTGTTCCGTGTGTTCGTGATGTTAATTATTAAAATAAATCACAGCGCAACCGCACACGGGGCCACACTAAATCTCCGGACCCGGTTGACCCAACAAGCTACTACTGCTGTTGCTGCTGCTGCCACTACCACACTTGCCATGCCATCACACAAAGTCAATCGGGTCAACTGGGTTCAACTGGGTCAACTGGGACCACAGATTTACCGCCCCCCTGTGCCGACGCATTCATCAATCATCGGAATCATGTTTTCAGGCATCATATTCAACACCGGGATGAGGCTGTAGCATGCTGTAGCTGGACATTGCCATCACCCATATCTCATTGGCACTTGAGGCCACCATAGGCCACCTCCAATCGAGCGCCACCAGCCATCCACCGCCAGTGGCTACCCATCCCCGCTGCTCCTCCGGCGCCCTGCGCACTCCAATCGCTCGGAGGAACACTCCACCGCCGTGAGCTCCATTGCTTGCTGGCCCACTTGTGTGGACTCTCCCATCTCTGGGGTGCGGGCAACCGATGGGATTGGATGGATGGCTCAGTGAGATGGTCATGTTGAGACAGGAGTCGATCCATGTCGATCCTTTTCTGTTTCAGTTCAGAATGTTGTTGCATCTTCGCATCCACATCTATAATACCATGCTAGTAGTCATGCTATTATATATATATATATACTTACTATCATATATACTATGCCGTACAGAGTGGGACGGGTTCAAATCTCAAAGTTGCCGCTCAGTAACAGCAAGCGCATTTGGCATGATCACTCCCTATGGATCCACATACCAAGAAGGTGATTGTAGCCTAGAGCCTAGAGATTGCACATCTTTGAGATGTCAGACCTTGGATTCCCTCCCTGGCCGGATGGCACGGCCGCGCCCTTTTCAGAAGCGAACACCGCTGTCACCCATCCGATGTCACGGCCAGGCGCCACAGATGGGTCTCAACAACGAGTCGGAGGTTTGGGATCCGGTGCTCATCACGGACAGTGGGTCCGCCTCAGTGGACCTCGGACCTGCGACGGATGGACCCTCCGCGCGCTCAGCGAGCGCGTCCCGGACGCACTGGACCGTTCGAGAGAAAGCGAAGCCGGCGAAGCCCTGCAGGTTTCAAGACTCTGAGCAGGACATGAGGGTTCGGAAGCGGAAACTTGTAGCACATAACATAGAACAGCCCAATGTTTGAACTATATGACATAGCCAGCCTGATAGGGTTGATCTTCCATGCAGATCAGGTTCAAGAAGGTGAGTTTGAGAACCTTCCCAACCAAATGAGTTTAACATCGGCACTGCAGGTCCGACGATGTTTTTCTTTGTTCTGCGGTTTGAGGTGGTGACTACCACATTTGCTGGTGCAATTCCGGCAACGGCGCGGGAACTCTTCTGGAGTGACAGGAGAAGTATGGAGAAGTGATTTTTTGGAGCACCAGCAATCCAACACATCAATAATGTATTCTGTATTAGTATAATTGTAGCATGTTCTTATGAAACCAGGTGACAGATGTGTTGGAGGTTCTGGAATGATTTCATGAAATTGGTGAGCATATGTCAGAATACAGGTGTGTGTTGGGGGTTTGATTTCCTTGCAGTTCAATGTATCCCGGCCGCAAAGTGGCCAGCCTCCGCTCTTAAGACAGCTAGGCGGTTGCGACAGTGACATGGACTTTGCCTTCAAAGCAGGCGTGCGCGTGCCTGCGATTTGCAGGGCATGTGTTGTGCTTGTGTTGCTTTCTGAGAAGTTGATTCCTCTACAGAAGTTCTAAGCCTACCAGACGTTTTCATTCTTGTGAAGTTGGAGCTGCCAACTTAAAGGGAGCTTCGTCCAAATTGGAAGGCTATTGACCCGGCTGAGCAGAATGGCTCGTATTTTGCCTAGAAGGGTGCCGTTTTGGTATGCATTTGGCCTCCCAACATCATTTGGGACACAAATGTTCCCACAGTCAGAGCGGCTCAAATATCGTCAAAGGACCGTTATACAATTGGGTATTGTAGAATCTTGTACATATTATATTGGTGAACTGTTTGGTTCGATGGGATCTTGGTGTTTTTGCCTTTGTGAACATGCCACAAGAACAAGTCGGTCTATCTTGATCAAATGAATCCGTTGGTTCTTGGAGTCCTGGAAGACCTTGGGCGAGTGCCGTGAGTCCAGAGCAGCCTCCTGAGTTGGACCGTTTCCAGATGACGATGAAAGCTTGAAGCCAAGAACATGTTGCTGCATGATCATTTGGTGATGTTTGTTGCATGAATGGGATGTGCTCAGCGCGGCCAATGCCGGACCTGGGTCTAGATCCAGCACTTGACCGAGCTCAGCATCAAGCAGCCATTGGAAGTGCCACATTTTTGGGACTTCAGGATTTCCAAAGCGTCTCTCCTTGTGCCAGGTGTGATCTCTGCGCGTGGCGTGCCAGGGTTGCCCAGAGATTCCATCGCACTCAGGTTCCATGTGTGGCAGCCACCCGTGATTCGGAGACCCCCCTAGGCCTGGTGCAGATCGGCTTGCCGGTACAACATGGTGAAACCACCGAAGAAAGAGATCACCTTCCTCGATTTGTGCAGAATGACTCGATTTGTTGGGGGAAAATTCTGTACCAACCATGCCGCATACCGTGGGGAGCCAGTTGAAACCACCAGATTTGAAGCCCGCCAAGAGTGGAAGGTCAAGCCAGGCTTAGGACTTTGTTCTGTGGATCCTGACGCCATGAATCAAACATCATCCAACTGATGGCTACGTCGAGCCAGTACGTTGAGCAGAAACCAAAGTGGCCACTGGCTCGCCACCCTGCCCACGCTGAGGAATATCGGACTGCACTTTCATTGTGCAGCCTATTTTCCCTGCGTGGTGGAGATTCCCTTGACAGGCAATCTGAGAGAATCATGTGTGGGAGGATGGTGGACGAGGCTTTTGTCTCTCTTCATATCTCTATCTAGGGGCCCCTGCACTGTGTCACCCACTGGAGCGACTGCGTCAAGTTTTGCAGATGGACTGTCACCCAATGACTACCTGCAGATGGTGCCTGCAGGAGCCAGCCGTCCACTCAGAGATTCGGGTGTACGCGCATGTTCATTGCTTTTGAGGGATGCCAGAAAAACGAGGAGCGCGTCGAATTACCCGCGTTTGAATAATGATATTATATAACTGACATGCGTGCGCGTGTTTGACATGACGTGTCCGGTGTGAAAGATTTTAAGGGCAGCAAGAACATTAAAGAACCTCAAGCTTACACGGCACGTCCTCATTGCGCAAAAGAATTGTGTTTACCGCCATGTTTGGACTTTCTTTGTTCGTTGTTACCATTCCTATGTGGTTGATTGAACCTGCAAGTGACCTCAACATCTACAGGTCAGCAATTTTTGCTGCAATGATTTGGGAACCATGTTCAGACCAGCAACTCGAGGAAACTCCAAGATAATCCTATATACTCTATTGACCGTAGTCTAGAATCTATTTACATTCACCCTCCAATCTCCGTTCTTCCGCCACCGAATCTTCCACGGCCGCCACCGGACCGGAACCCGGACCCACCCCTCCACCATCCAAGGTGCACGCTGCGGCTTTGACCCGCGTGCGCCGGCGACGAGCTTCCAGCGGGGCACCCGCATCCGAGGATACCAAGGCGATCGACAGAAGACCGGTGTTCACTAGAAGATGTTGTTTCAGGGGTGACCCGATAGATGGACTGGAGTTGTAACGGGTTTTTGGAATTATGTAATATACAATACACCTAATGTAGACTCTTGATTAATAAACCCCCCATATGAAGAGGATGTTCCACTTCAAATGGTGGGGTTATGGTCCTCAAGAGTCTACACCTACATTAACCCAGTGACTAACCACGCCAACTGAGCGCACCTGGTGACCTGGTCACTTCATGGAGCCACAGGTGGCTTAGGCTTGGGGGCATGGGGGGTTGAATGGAGTTGACCTCTCAATTCGGACATCAGGTTCAACCTGCGATGTGGATACCAGGTATGCCAACTTGGCCGATCGTTTGGTGTCAGTGGCTGGGTGTCGCATTTGGAGAGGTGCACGCGGGGTCTCGCAACTTTTCACTTCGGAAGCCCTGGATGAGAACGAAGGTCAGAATAATAGCTGGGTGATTTGTTGACCCCTGAATACCCCTGATGTTTTGTTGGGAAGGAACCGCCTTGGTGGCCTTTTTGTGTTTGGTGCTTTCTCCCTCCTCTCTCGAGTGGTGCTGGCGTAGGAATCAACAAGCCCCGATAGCATCATCCTCGCACCCACAGCTGAGAGAGCAATTCAACGGCTTCAGTCACCATGTGTACATGTGTGCGGAATGGCCTTCTTTTTGCAGCGGACCACGGCTGAAATGCCCGCAACATCCTCCAGCCTACCTGGTCCTTTCAGCTTGAGACATGGTGTGCCATGCAAGAGCTAGGTTCAAATATGGCAAACACACAACGAACAAGAACAAGAACAACAACAACAACAAGAAGAAGAAGCTACAAACACAAACTGCAACCGTATTACAACATATGCCATGTTATTCTTTTGTCTCTACAAGAGGGTGGAAACAACAACTGCAACCTCGTCAATGTTTTTTTAATACTACCCCCCCCCCAAAAAAAAAACATAAAAACCGCCCACAAGTACTTGTACCTGTAGTGGAGTGTTTGTACTAGTGCTAGTATGACTGGTGCTAGTCGTAGTCGTAGTAGTATAGTAGTAGTCGTCGTCATCATCATCATCGTCGTCGTTGTACTAGCAGTAGTAGTGGGAGCAGTAGTGGGGGTAGCAGTAGTAGCAACTGGTCAAAAAACCTGTAAAACTTTTGCTTAGAACCTCTACCACATCCTAGAGACAAAATCTTCAGCCCCCATTGGTGTTTTTTTGGAAAGATGTTGCTGTCTTTACCCCCTCCTAGAAACAAAGACTGCAGCCCCGTTGTTATTTTTTGGACCTGCCCCGCCCTCCAGAACAACACCACAAAAACACAAAAATACGGACCAGCCCAGACTTCAGTGAAACAAGTCTAACAAGTTACGAAACCAACATTCCCTCAAACCTTCAACCGTATCCCTAATCTTGCCCATTTGAGGTTCCAGAGGTGCAACATGTGACAACTATGTTGGGCAGCCGTTTTGTTTCCACCACCACCACCACCGCCGCCACCGCCACCGCCACCGCCACCCCCGCCCCCCCCGCCCCGCCACC